>JAJIBD010012765.1:0-32205 GCA_021461705.1 Cryptotis parvus | reverse complement strand
TACTTAGGATTTCCTTCAATAAATGCTCTTTCTGCTCCATATATATATATACACACACATACATACTTAATATAATATATAACATATGTTAAATGTATATATACAGATCTATACTATTTTTACATGTACTTCTTTAGGAGGGTAGGCATCAAGTTCTCTTCAGAGTGCAATTGCTTTCTATTCATGTTTATGAAACCTACCAGATAAATATCTGCGTAACGTAATAATGAATACAGTGCCTACTGCAAACTCAAGCAAATAACCAATATCGGTGCTTGTTCACATTTGCCTTGATCTCTGTTTATTCCATTTTTATTTACCACATTTAAAATTCATTGTAAAAGTACTTTTATTACAGTACTGGAAGCTATTTATTTGATTGAATTGTCATGCAATTCAAAATCAAATGCTAAATAATAACTCACTTTTGCTTTTAGGAAAAATCGACAAAGTTTTCTGAAATAATAACATCTTTAGTAATTTCAGGAACTATATATACTCCTCTGCATAAAATTCAAATGAGATTGTATATAAATAAGAGCTTTGCATACACATATTCTGCATACTTCCTCCGGTATTATAAGGAGTATTCATGTGCATCAACTTATTAGCATGTATGTTTTTACGAAGGTTCTTGAAACACTAACAACAACCTTTTCCCAGAATGAAAACGTTGAAAATGCAATTTTATATTTAAACACTTTTTTATGAGGAGAAATAAGACCAGAATCTGAGGAATAAACAAAGATTGAATGGATATACTACAACTCTCTTCTCTAAAAGAGAGTGAACTGTAAAAATTTAAAAAGGTACAGTCGATTCAAGAAACTACATGAAATTTGTATTTCATTTTCAAGACAGTGTGCCCTACGCCAAAGTTTTTTTTTTTCTGAACAAGAAGTCTTCAAATATTTCTCTAAAAGTCACAAATGTTTGAACCAAAACGGGTTTTGGCTACAGATATCCCCAAATGTTTATTTTTACACACCTCAGCATCTAATGACCAAAATATTCTTGAAAACACAGGCGGCATTAATGTTGAATCACTGCAGGTTTTTTTAGAAATTGGCTAAGTATTTAACACCTTAACCATATGAAAAGTAGATACCACTTCATTGCTAGCGATTAAATACACATTTGACAGAGTAATGTGGAGTTCTGAAATGATTATTTGAAACAAACAGATGTCTTAAGTATCCTCATGAAAATGTCATAATTTAAAATCAAAAGTATAACTGTATAGATTTGAGTACTATCTATAAAGTGAAATATGGGGGTTAGGGGACTGAGTAGTAAGTAGTGGGGCCTCATAGTACATGACAGGGACCTGTGTTTGATCCCAATATATCACCTGGTCCCTCCCAAACAAGCACTACTAGACCTGAAGGTGCACAGCACACACAATTTGGCCCTAGCACCAAATATCTTAGCCATTGACTCACTGAGACTCACTGAGAAAAACAGCTTAGGAAAATTTAAAAAAAATGTCTGCAGTTTTATTATGCCTAAAGCAATCTTCATGATCTGTATAAAATGAGATTTAAATCCTTCCATTAAATTTCAGAGTTTTAATTTCTTTCTACTATTTCAATATGTAGATTAATTTATACTTAAATGATTTTCCCTTTAACCTAGTTTTTTTAGGAATAGGCCTCCACTAAAAAAAAGAAATATTAGCCATGTTTTAACAGGTTTATGTACCCTAATTTGCTACTAGGGTTTGTGATTATTTTTAGAAATATGCAGAGCTAGTTAACTCACTTTCATGTTATTTTATATTTTCATTCTCTAAAAATCTGCAATAAATCTTATTCTGTTCTCTAGATTTTGTATTATGCCAGATGGTGCCTTCATAGTAATATGTTGTAAAAATTGGATGATTATTTTAATAGCCTAGGCAAGCTCTGTGCTTTGAATGGCTGCACACTGAAATGGAAATCTAAATTTTCCCCTTAGGGTAAATATTATTAACAAGAAGCACTTTTTAAGCTTATTTTCATGATATATATCAGCAACAAAAGTTTGCGCTCTGATGTAACATTTGCTTTGGAGCTGGGAAAGCTCTTTTGAGATATATCACATTAGTATTAACTTCATCTTCACTTCTAGTCAAGATAATACATATAAAGATTTGGGGGGGTTAATGCATTATGATTTTTAGAGAAGTGATTATAGGGTTTCCACATAACATTACACATCTTGGTCAGAGAATTTGGGAGAATGTACTTAACACATGAAGTACAGAGGATACTGTCTGACACTTAATACTAATCAATAATTTGTGAATGCCTCATCAATTGTCATTTTCAATTTTTCCATTTGCTATGAGTATATGCCATATTACATATTTTATAAGAAAATGTTTTCATGTAGAAGTACACAATAGTGTGTCAAAATAAAAAAGTTTAGAGACCACTTAATAAGCTAAATAAGATAGCTACAAAATTTTCTCTGAATAAGCTTCAGTATTCAGTAGGACCTGCAGCTGCATTATCTCTGAGAGCTGCTGAAGAGTATCAAGCACCAAATGGCCCTAACCCTAGCTTGAGAAGCCCACAAGAAAGATACCTGGAAATAACACAAGCAATAAATGCAAAAGCACTGACAATGATAGACTACAAGTCATGTTTCTGTGAAAAGGTTAAATCAAAGACTATCATAATAGTTCACTATTGCTTTCTAGAAGATTTTTCCCCTAATAATCTCTTCCCTTATTTATGGCATGCTTTTTCCAAGAGTTGTTGCACATTGACCTTCAGTAACCCTTTGCCCTTGCAGTATTTTTTAAAAAAATGTTATATACCACTGTGAGATATAAAATTACGAAGATGGTCATGATTGGTTTTCAATTCATACAGTGTTCCAGTACCCATCCCTCCACCAGTGCCCATTTCCCTGCCTCCAATGTCACCATATTTCCTACCCCTCCCCCAGTCTGCCTCTATGACAAGCACTTTTCTTTTCTTTTCTCTCTCTCTCTCTCTCTCTCTCTCTCTCTCTCTCTCTCTCTCTCTCTCTCTCTCACCTCCCTCCCTCCTCTGCCCACTTATGGTTTACTATATATATATTATATATATAATATATATCTTATATTATATATCATAATATATAAAATTATATATTTTATATAATAAAATAAACATAGATTCAGATGGATATACTACATCCATCTGTGCCCAGCCGCTCACAAGGCACCCAGGAGGGATGGTGCGTCTAGCCCTGGCCCGCCACCCGAGCAGAGCCTCGCAACAAGCCAGACGATCCCACCACTCCATGAGGGCCGCCATTTTCCACATCCTGACTGCCCTCTCGCTAGAACTCCACCAGCAGAAGAGCCTATTACAGCCCAACCCCGTGGCTGCTTGCAGCTGCATGGTTAATCAATAAATGCTGGATTTAGAGGTGACTATAAGAGTATGTCACCTGCACAGCAGATCCTGGCAAGCCTCCCGTGTCGTATTTGATAGCCAAATACCAGTAACAATTATAGACCTTATTCCCATGACCTGATGAAATGGTTTGAGGCTCTTTATGTTCCTGGAGCAAGCAGATGCCCTTGGGCTACACTCAGCATGAGACAGGACATATGGAGATGTTACTGGTGCCCGCTCGAGCAAATTGATGATGAACGGGAAGACAGTGATACAGTGATACAGAGAAGCTTTAGTATTTGCTTCTTTACTCACCTTTGTTAGGTGCTTCCCTAAACATTTGTTGATACTCTTAATAGAATATGTATAATTAAAAGTGGGTAACTACAATCTTCAAATGAACAATAACAAATGTGTCTTCAAACAATGTAACATCTTTATTTCTCTACTGAGCTCTTTACACCATTAAGATTTTGTATTAATTTTTTCATTGCAATATTCAATTATTTTACTAATATGTGAATGATGAGGTCTTACACAAAAACTAAATAAATTCTTCAAATATTTTAAGATCAATAAGAGAAAAATCAAAATGATTAAATTTTCCAGAAGTTAGCTGAACATTATGAAGCTTGCTATATAAAATTACAAACTTATGTAATTTTGCATCACAATAATGTAAGGGCACTATATGAAGGAGCTACAGAACAGGTGTGTTCCAAAATATCAGTGAATATGGGAAAATGACCATACTTCAATGGATAAATTAATGATTATATGTTGACAGATACAAAATTCATATTTAGCTATTAACTTATTTTGTTAACTTATATGCAATGATTGTTATTCTTGCTTGAAACACTGGAGCACCTTTTTTCCATATAAAATCATGATTTTCCATATGTAAAATATGATAGTTATTATACTATGTGAACAGCAAGGAGGGAATAATTATTTCATAAAAAATTTTATAGAAGCTATCTGGGATGAAATTTGGTCCTACAGCCTAATCTTACTCGTTTGGAAATAAGGGAAATAATTAGATGCAATTATTACTTTGGATAAAGTTATTCAACATTGTTTATTTCCTTCTATGAATAAAAGCACATTATAGTAGCCACAATTGTAGAAATTGTACAAATAAATTGAACTGAAACTCTTGGTCCCATATGCTGTATACCTTAAGAACTTAGTGTCTCTTTGCAATTTATTGCAGACTCCATCCTATCTCTAATGCAATCTTTCTAAAATGCACACTTGCCATTTCATAGCTTAAATATCACTGTGGCTTTTTCATTGCTCACAAAATAAATGTCAACATCTTTAGCATTACATGCAGAAATCTTTGATGCTCAGCAGCCCCCTACTTACCCAACTTTAGCTCTCATTTGTCACATCCATAGTTTTTTCTGGAGCCAAGAAGTATAATTAAAAATAGTTTGGGTCTCATCATTCCTAGGATGCATTTTTTTATCTGGCCAATATGAGTTAGGGTATTCTTTTCCATCTATTCTCAAATGATACCAAAGTCATGAACTCACAGAATTGTATTGTCAAAGCTCAGGCAAGATTCCTCATCCAATATTACAGAACTGAATGAATATTTAAAACTATCCAAGTAAACACTAATGTAATACATATATATGGAAATAAAGTCTTAAAGAAATAATATATATCTGGGATATTTATCTCATGTTAAATAACATGCATCATTAAAAGAGAGAAAGGAGAGATTTAATTAAAAAGTGGGGGGGTTATTTCATTTTTATACTGGATGTAAAGATACATTTAGTAGACATGGAGAACATTTTCATGAAAAACATACCTACCAAGGATAATTCCTGTCCCATCAAATTTCCACCCTACCTTTCTTCAAAGGGCAAAATTAGAAAAAGCAGTGATTGTTTCTTTGCTCAAGAAGAAGAGAGGGGGCTGAGTGGAGAGCAAGAGTTTCTTGCTTAGCCTTTAGCACCTCTGCTACTCTTAATTTAAAATAACATATGTTTTTTTCTTTTTTCCTTCTTGGCTTTACTCAGCAATGCTGAGGAATTACTCTTGGCTCTGTAGTCAGGAATTACTCCTGGCGGTGCTCAAGGGCATACAGAATGCCTGGGTTGGAACCAGCATCTGCTGCGTGCATGCAGAGCAAAGGCCCTCCTCATGACCAATAATGCATTTCTAACAAACTCTAACAGTTTCTCTGTCACCCAAATTATGTGAAACTGGTAATATACTAGTGTCAAAGTATTATTGAAAGACTCTAGTTTAGGTCTGTAAAAGGCCTGAGAGATCTGAGGAGAAAGATCCTTTCAATATATTATTATCTCTTTGCATTCTTTAATAGAATGGGAGCAAGCAAGCTTGGGAGAAAGAAATGCCATGTTTATAAACAAATCTATGAACTTACATCAAACATTGCCAGTTCTGAAAGAGGAACCCTTGGGGGGGGGGAGGGAGCAGTAGTTTGATTGTTTCTGTCAGCTGCTGCAAGCAGTTTCATTTCAACTTTCCCCATCTGAGATTTTCAACATTCTGGCTCATTATGAGACTGGGAAGTTTAAAAATTCCCTATACCATAAATTCTGCCCAGTTCCCTCTGACTCATAGAGACTGAGATAACAGGGCATTAAGTGGGCATATTGTGAAATATATAACCCGAATAGGTCTTAAATGAATTGTCCCCACCATTCAAAGCAGGAAGAAAGGCACTAATTTTAGCAATACAAAGGAGCCCTAGATGAACAACCATCTGCAAAGCAAATGGAAGCCTCTGATGCTGATAAGTAATACAAAGGCCCGGTTTTCCTATAGGAAAAGAAAAACACAGAAGAGACAAGCTTAACTTAGTCTTAACTGAATTCCTCTCCTGTTGAGAAGTTTCTTTTCTACTTTCCAATACACTTTTCCATTTTCTAACTCTGAGTCTGAACATTTTTATTTCTCAATATTTTCATTCTTTAAAACACTGAGGAACATAGGAACTGTGGGTGAACACAGAGACCCAATATCATTGCTCCTGAATCAATACTATATCTATCTTTCTATCTGCCCATTCATCTATATTTTTGTAAAACAAAATGATTCACTTAAAAAATATATGTTTAGAGGATTATGGGAGGTGGAAACAGGGAGAGATAGAGAGCTAGAAGAAGAGAGAAAAGGGAAACAGAAAGATAGATTCAAGAGAAAACTGTATCTACAAAGGGGAAACAACTGAGAACACATCTCAGGTTGAGAGATGAGTAAATATCTAAGACTGAGAATGCAAATTTAGCTAAATATGCTAAATCATTTCATTTGCTATGAAATCTTGTAATGTCCTAAGTGGAAAAGTCATATTTTTTCAGATAAAATGTCATCTTTATGCTGAATTTAGTGTAGCTGGCACCATAAAGCTTTATTGGTCAAATTAATAGATACATTTCTTCTCATTGAAAATAGCTATTATTTGTGGGTGCAGAGACTTTTCAGCAAATGAGTACCTGCTTTGCAAGAGGGAAGCCTGGATTTAATTCTGTAAGCACTACTGGAAGTGATCTGTGTTCATTTAGACAAGAGCCTGCTGAATACTTCCAGTGTGATGAAAAAGAAAACAAAGAATATCTTAAAATGTCATTTTTAGATATGTTTGTATTTAGAGACATCCTTTTTATTCTAATTCACTATTTATTATACAATTATTCCTAAAAATTTCAATGAAAATCCATTCTAGGTATTCACCCTAGTAACAAATTTAAGTTTAAAAGGATTATCCAAAGAAGTAGATTTGAGAAGCCAAAGAAATAGATCAAACACCACAAGAAATTGAGTTACTTTGTAAGAAATATCTATTTTTTAAATTGTAACATGTTCTTTATTTGCAATTTCACATTTTATATGGAATATGTAGGATTACTTATGAATGGTTTGAGGCTCTTTGTATTCTTGGAGCGAGCAGATGCCCTTGGGCTACATAGCACTCAACAGGGATGTATGGAGTTGTTATTGGTGCCTGCTTGAGCAAATCTATGAACAATAGAAGACAAGTGACAAGTGATACACGGGATAATTACTTATAAGACTTCTCAGGCATACATGGATGAGCAATGATAACTGCTACCATATACTCTGTGCTTGCTTTGTGTTACTGATTATTTTACAGTGAAGATATTGGGTGGAGAGTGGAATAATCAGATAATATAGTAAACACAAATCATTTCAAAAACTCAATTTGAGGGTGAGATAGGCCATAGAAAAGGCTTAGGAGCAAAGATAAGAAATCTATGTAAAGGATAGCAGGAAAAGAAACTTTCTTTAACCTTTCTGTTGTGCCCAGGCAAAGAAGAGAAAAGCAGTGGAAAAAAACATGTGGCTATGGGCTATATAGAGGCAGATTACCAGCCTCTTTAGCAGAAGACATCAGAGCATCAGCAACAAACCTGGAGTCATGATGGAATTTGGAAGCCATGATCAACAAAGGACCAGCTTGAGGACTGGACATAGGACATTAAAGGATCAAAAAACTGCCTCATAAAGTTATCAGATAACTTCATAAACATATGGAATTTTGTGATAATATTCATGTAAAATTTAAAGAATCACACAAGAGCTAGCCAGTTTTGGGATAACAATAAATGACTTTGTAATAATTATCACATTTTTCAGACAAAGAAAAAATATAGAAAGATCATAAGAATCTCCACAAGGTTCCAGGTCACAGCCATGCACTTAGAGCTAACATCTGAACCCATATCAGTTGACACCAAAACTAATTCTAAGATTATTATGGTCATGCTTATTTGTTTACTCATTTTTATAATGTTGTATTTTTTATCTTTAGTTCAGAACAAATTGCATTTTGAAGATTTAGATCAAACTGATTTTATTTGAGTTATGATAACCTGTATCACTTGTGTTATGTTGTTCATCGATTTGCTCAAGCGGGCGCCAGTAATGTCTCCATTTGTCGGGAATGAGGTACATTATTGTTACTGTTTTTGGTATATTGAATATACCACGGGTAGCTTGCCATGCTCTTCTGTGGCTCTGGGTTCATCCCAGGGGGCCCAGTATTTTTCTATGTCAGACCATCAAATATGCAGGGCCCACAGGGTGTAGACGGGCCAGTCTCCCGTCTGTCACCTGCTGATGCAGCTGGGCACCGCAGCCACACCTGCAACACCTCGAGTGGCAAGTTATGCTCTGAGGTATTATTGTCTATCAATCTACCATCTACCAAGAAAAAGCATTACAAGAAGTTACAGAACACTTTGCTTATTCTCATTTGAATCTAGGTGTACCTTGAATTCTGTGATATTTTTTAATGCTTTACTTTACTACCTTAAACGATATCCAGTTTTTAAACCATATTGTTTTAATTATTTCATAAAATAAAAATTTGGCAAAAAGAAGTGGGATTATCATGGATTAAGCTCAATGCCGTTTTTGAACACAATTAAAATGTCATATGGCTTTATGCAAACCCCAGCAGTAAAGAATTCAAGATCCCTTTTTTCCAAGGGAACAATTTTTATTCCCCCACCAAGCTTATAATGAGTGATTTTCTTTATACCACTTATTTGGAAATAGAAGTAGTTTAATTTCTCAAAAGACCTATAATTACTCAGGATTTATAAATCTGAATCTTGCAAAATCCTTTAGTCACCAAATCGCCTTATCCAGAGAGTAATCATTAAATATCTTCTTTTATTAGTTCAGAAATCTTAACATTAATATAAAGAACACAAATTTAGGGATCATGTAACTTCACTGATGTAGAGTGGCCTTATAATGCCACTCAGGTAACTCTAATTGAAGTAATTTGTTCATGGTTAGCAATTCTGCATTAATAGCATTTTCCCACCGAGACTGTTCTATGAATTTATAACATTTCATTTGCTTGCAAATTTTTATGACATTGCATTAGAGGAGAAAAATGTGGAACTTGATTTCTAAGAAAATCAAGCTGTTAATACCCACTTGATTATTTTAGAATCCATCAACACAAAAATTTACTTTCTTTTAGATAAAAATGTTTCTAAGACATAATAAAGTAACTGAAGAACAGGCAAGGTAAAACAGCTGACTTCATTTGAATCAAAACTAAATATTAATTTACCTTCATACCAAAGATTTCTTGCAACAATAGAAAATGACTAAAATATAATTTGAAGAAAATAGCCCTATGCATTTAAATTATTTTTAAATATAGATATTAAAATAGAATATTACTTTAGCAGAATGGAAAGGGTTCTACTGTCTTAATGTGTATTTCTAGTTAATACCTAAAATTTTACCGTAGAAATACTGTGATTGTAATACCATTATTTTATAATGCCACATATTTGATTCTCTGCAACACTTGATTTTAAAAGTATCTAAATTATATTTTATATTAACATTCAAGCTAATATTAAAAAACAAAAGGGATGAGCATAGCTGAGTGTGCTAGAGCACAGACTGCACACGGGAATTCTCGTTTCAGTTATTGGCCTCAAATACCCTTCATTTCCCCTTCCCCCACACACAGACACACTCACAAACATTCTGTATTGCTTAGTGTGGCCACTGAGCATTGTGGTAGGTATGACTCCTCTACCCTCTTTAAAAGCAGGTCAAGACTGCATGCAAAACATTCTGTTCTTCATCTTTTTGATTTCTTTTATAAGATAATAGTGACCAAGACTGTGCTACAAATTATAAAAAAAAACTAAACGATCTATAATATTTATAATTTGTTGATAAAATTAAAATTGTAATTTTGGATTTGACAGAGCTCACTTGAAAAGAAGACTGTCCTTTTCTTACATCGTATGCATTTCAATTAGTTGTTTCTACAAATCTAGTCTATTTCTTGATTTTGTTTCCCAGACATTGTCTTCAAATTGCCTATCATTCAAGAATGACTTTGAGCGGATTTATAGGTGGAAAATTAGTGACTGCCCTATTGTCATTCCTTAAGTATTTTATTTATAACTTAAGTCTTTATCAAGTGCATGCTGTTATTCTACAGTAAATCATTAACTTTTAATTCATCACTTTCAAATAGTCTGCAAATAATTCTTAGTATTAGATTTTGAGCACAAGCTATCTATCACCTTGGAATGGTTATGAACTTGGGTAAACTTGCAATATCTTAACAACCAGCATTTACACAAAAGTATGCTTTCCATAATACAATGGAAAATACAAAATTAACATAAATGTGTCCTATCAATGTATAAAACTACTGATTTACCAATCTTCTCAGGTACACATTCAAACAAGAGCATGTGTGTGTGTGTCAATAGGACAGTACGCATACCTACAAAACTTACAGACCATTATTTAAAGGAGAAAAATTGAATCAACCTTAAATTAAGCAAGAACACTTATTTTGAAATTGTGTTCTTTTATCATTTTCTTATTGATATAATATTTGTTTAGGGAACCGCACATGACTCTGGTGTAAATTTTTTACAACGTTTTAATTGTCATCACACAGCAAACATAGACAAAAATATAGACACATAGACCAAAATTAGAATATTTCACCATCACTGACCATTATATGACTTCTTAAATGAATTATGCCTATTGCTATTCTTATGAATTTATAATAAATGCCATTCATTATTGCATAAGAATTACATAGTCCAGGAGTCCAAAGCATAGTACAGCTGTTAGGTCATCTGTCTTGCAATTGACTGACCCAGGATCAGTCCTTGGCATCCCATATGGACTTCTTAGCACCACCAGGAGTAATTCCTGTGTGAAGAGTCAAGAATAACCCTTAAGCACCTCTTCGTGTGATCCAAAAAAGCCAAAACAGACAGAAGAACTACATGGTCCAGATGTACTTTAAAGTGGCATGCTTTTTAATTTAATTTAATTTAATTTTTTTAAAACATGACATGGGGCAGAGCTGCTACTGGCTCTCCCTGTGCCCAGCCACTCACGAGGTGTCCACGAGGGATGGTGGGTTCTAGCCCTGGCCCGCCACCCCAGCAGAACCTTGCAACAAGCCAGACAACACCTCCACTCCATGAAGGCCTCCATTTTCCACATCCGGACTTCCCCCTCATCAGAACTCCACCCAGCAGACAAGCCTATCACAGCCCGGCTCACGCAGCCGCAAGCGGCCACACAGTTCATCAATAAATGCTAGATTTAGAGATGACTATACCAGTAACAATTATAGACCTCAATCCGGAATAGATTGAGGCTCTTTATGTTCCTGGAGCAAGCAGATGCCTTGGGCTCTACTAGCATGAGACAGGACATATGGAGATGTTACTGGGGCCCGCTCGAGCAAATCGATGATGAACGGGAAGACAGTGATCAGTGACAAGAGTATGCTACCCGCACGGCAGAGCCTGGCAAGCTACCCGTGTCGTATTTGATATGCCAAATACCAGTAACAATTATAGACCTCATTCCCATGACCTGATGCAATGGATTGAGGCTCTTTATGTTCCTGGAACAAGCAGGTGCCCTTGGGTTCTACTTGCATGAGACAGGACATATGGAGATGTTACTGGTGCCTGCTTGAGCAAATCGATGATGAACGGGAAGACAGTGGTACAGTGAATTTTTTTTATTAAATATTTTATTATACCACCGTGAGATATAAGAATTTACTTTCATATGAATGGAAAATGCCACTTAAGAATCTATTAAAATATATTTGTAAATTATTTTTTTTTCTTATTCAATAATAAAATGATTTGATTTGCCACATCCTTTCTTGGGTGATTATACAAATTCCTCCCTCTTTTCAAAAAAGACAATAATTTCTTTTTATTCAAACCATGTATTTATGTTCTCTTTTACTTCTGGTAAAGGCAATATGTGTTAAGCTATATTTCTTTCCTGGAAGATCACAACCAATAGTGCTTGCGGCTACTCCTTGTTCTGAATGTGGGCGTCATTCAGGCAGTGCTAGGGAAACCAAGCCATTGAGCTGTCTCTCTGGCCCTATGCTATGTTTCTTGAGGGTGATTACAACCCACATTAATTATAAACAATATGATTTAGATATTACTATTCCTTATGTGAATTTAGATATTATATCTGAAAATGATGACATTAACAACAGCATCTGCCTTCTATATTTGTAGATCTGTGTGTGATAAAACATGTTCCAAACGTGTATTATCACAATATTTTGTGAAATAACATAATGGGGATTCAATACATGCATCTTACAATTATTTATAATTGTTCATGGTATACCTTATTTGTTCTCATTAGATTTTCTCAGAAGAATATTCTGTGTGATGATTGTGCAGCATTATCTTGATTTATATACTAGAACTGCTGAATGATTTAAGTTGTGATTACATAAGTGTCAGCTTAATTATTTGCATCTATACAGACAACAAAGGTCTTCAGTTTGGCTATCGGTTTGGCCATTTTTGGGTGCCAATTTCCTGAGGACATTTGGTTACTTGGATTTAGTATCCAATTTTCTCTCTAATCACTGCATCATTAAGCATCATGATGTCTACATATTTAATTCATTGAAATCATTCATATTAGAATTATCATTGCAAATTTGTTCTGTTATTTTTAAGCATATTCTAACAAAGGTTTAAATGGTTTGAGAAGACTAGGGTAGCAATGCCTACTGATATGTAAGAAGTCTATTCAAATTCAGATCAGTTTTACTTTGTCTGATATTATAACCATTCATAATTGCTGATTGCAAATGTAGCCATATGGTTCAAGAATTGATCAGTGGACATGGGCCTCTGTCTAATTACCATCATTCCTGCTCTCTTTAGTTATTGAATTTCTGTTTTAACCAGGTGTCTACCCACATGTACTATGCAAAGAACTATATGTTTCATGGTAAAGTGTACTCATTCTCACTATCAAGGGTGGTGTTGTTTGTTTCAGCTCATCTTCCTTGCCATTTATCGGTATAAGAATATTCATGTGATCAAATTCATCAGTTTGCCATCACAGCAAGTCATCATTAGACTATCTTTGACAAATGCTTTTAAATATTTATTACAAAATCATAAGATTTCTTATGATTTATTACAAAATCATAATAAATCCTTCTATCTCAACAGTATTGCTTATAGGAATGGCAACTAGATTTTCCATCCCAAATTGTCTCCAACTCTGACAGTTTCAGATTTGTAAATAGGCAGTCTTGTGTAGTATGTGACATGATTAAGGCACCAGAGTCTAAAACATCTGTGAATTTTCATTCTGTGTGGCAATAAATATCCTGATTTCAAGCTAATTGAAATGAGCACTTGCTATCCTTTGTGTCCCAAAATGATATAAAATGAAAAGGATCATTTAATATAATTGAATCTATCCTTCACAAAACAGGTAACAATACAAAGATTCAGGCAGAGTATGCTAACTCAGTTCGTAAAGAAATTTTAGTGTATGCTGCTGAATTATTACATGACTTAAACAGTAGTATTGCCAGGCTTCTTTCAGTTATATAGTTATAAGAGTTTTGTATCTGAAGAAGCAATTGTTGTAGGGAAATATGCAGTGTGTGGATCACACTTCCATCCATTTTTGGCTCTGAAAAAATTGAAAATGAAATCAGAGAGATTAGCACGAGAAAACTGAAAGTTCAAATACAAGTCCATAAGATTGAGTAATGTAAAAAGAAAGTAAAGCTTTTAAATAAGTGTTATCCATATGTGCCTCTGGAAGGGAATGGAACAATTCAGGGAATGTAGTAACCTTTGTTGAAATTAGTTGACAGCTTTTTCTTGTTTGCTTAAAAAGATAGAATTCCTAGGTGCACCAAATGAATTTTTATTTTTGAGAAAAAGAAGTAGCAGTCAATTAAGTTTGGCAATGTATAATTTAAACAAAGAAGTAATGAAATTGTAAGGAATAGTCAGAAAAAAAAACAATCTGTAGAATTTGGGGTTGGGTAATGAAACTGGTGAGCTGAACAGTTTACACAAAAATTTCTATGAACTGACTCTTAAGGATAACATGCATTTCTCTATTTCTGGGTAGGAACTACACAGACAAACACACACACACACACACACACACACACACATACAGAACCCTCCCCTAACCCACATACACACAGTCTTTTTTAGGAAAACAGAAACAGAGGGTAAGATAAAATTTCTATCCTTTAACTTTTTTTTAAAATTTAAATCTTTTGGAGATTTGGAGAATAGGACATTACTCATTCATAGATT
Source organism: Cryptotis parvus (assembly GCA_021461705.1). Lineage (NCBI taxonomy): Eukaryota > Metazoa > Chordata > Mammalia > Eulipotyphla > Soricidae > Cryptotis > Cryptotis parvus. Next base: position 17,681 of record JAJIBD010012765.1, on the reverse strand, counting down.
ACTTCTTTGATTAAAAAATTTGATATACTACTTTGGTACATTGGTGGTAGCAGGGTAGGTGTTATTTGCATCAGTATTTATTGAAGAGTTCATTCTCCACAAGAGTAGTTGCTGTTGTTAGTTAAACATATTTTTGTTATTCTGCCCTGTAGTTAGAGTTCTATATTAAATTTTAATAAAATTCCTGAATTCAAAGTATATTAATATTTATAATGTTTTTATATTGTGGTGAATGTTTTTGATGGACTATAAAGTATTCAATATATCAATACAAATAAAGCATTCAATAACTATTTTACACTTTGCATTTGTTTCAAATTTATTATATAATCCCAACCAAAACCAATATCAAATAGGTGACTCAGTGCTTTCATTGTTTTTCATATTAGAGAAAGTGGCTCTTGAGTTCCATTATATTCTTCACAAATTTAAGTTTCTTTGATTTGCTGATTTGTTTATAACTTTAAACTCAGATTTGTCTTTTATTTCTATCTGTAAAATAGCTGGATTTTTGAAATTGAGATTTCTTCTTTTTTTGTTTAGTTTTGAGGTCACACCCAGTGATGTTTAGGTGTTGCTCCTGGCTCCGCACTCATAAATAACTCCTGGCATTGCTCTGTGAATCATATGGGCTGTAGGGGATTAAACCTAAATTTGCAAGGCAAGCACCTTACTTGTTATTTTTCTGGCCTTCCCAAATTGGTATTTCTTTAAAAATAGGAGGTTATTGTGGACAGCCTTGTGGTTGGCAGGGAAAAAAATAGGTGGTTATATAGCCAATGCCCAATGTGCAATGTGAAAGGGATATATTGTCATTGATTATTAGGGAATTTAATAACAATAACAATGAGATAACATCTCACACCAGAAAGAATGGCATATTTGAACAAGGATGGAACTAGCAGTGCTAGTGGGGACATGTTGAAAATGGCATACACATTTGTAGTCAGTATGATGTCCTCTTGTTCAACCCCTATGTAAAATTATAAAGATTCATCAAAAAGAATAGAAATTATGTCTGACCTAACTGTTCCACTTTCAGACATCAACCCCCAAATACATTAATTTTTAAAAATATCTGCATAACTATGTTTTCTGAAGCCTTAGAATAATAATAAAGGCAAATGGAAACAACACAAATGTCCAATAAAAGATGAATGAATAAAGAAGTTGTACTGAAGGACAGATACACAGCTATTTGGATAAACAACAGCTCAAGAACTTCATAAACTCAAAACAAATCTTAAAAAGAAGGGCTGAAAGAGCTACTCTAAGATGAGATAAAACACAAAAAGAACAACAAAAACCTATATAGAAAGATGGCACTATATACCGTGACAATAATCTCTTTCAATGTCAACAGTCTAAACTCACAAATTAAGAGGCACAGATTGGCAAAATGGATCAAAAATTGTATCCAACATTCTGCTGCCTTCAAGAAACACATCTGACCAATTGGAAGCAAAGACAGACTCAAAGTAAAAGCCTGGAAAGCTATCTTTCACTCAAACAACCCCTCCAAAAAGGCCAATTGACAATATAGATTTCAGGCTGAAGAAGGTCAGAAGGCACACTGAAGGTCACTTCTTATTAGTCAAGGGATACGTATATCAGCAAGAAATTACACTCCTAAACATATATGCACCCAACGAGGGGCCAACATAATACCTAAAACAACTACTGATGGGCTTCAAAGAAGACATTGAAATACATACAATTGTAGTTGGAGACTTCGACACTACTCTATCAATCTTTGATAGATCAACAAGACTGAAAATTACTAAAGAAATGCTGGCCTTATAAAGAGGAGATGGAAGAAAGAGGTTAGTAGATATATACAGGGTATTTCATCCCCAAACAGCTAAATACACATTTTTCTCCAGCATTCATGGAACATACTCCAAGATAGATGACATGCTGAGCCACAAAAGTTACCTCCATAAAATCAAAAAGATAGAAATTGTGTCAAATATTTTTTCAGAACATGATGCATTGGAAATAGAAGTTACATGCACACAAAAATAGAGAATAAAACCAAGCACCTGGAACTAAACAGTTCACTGCTGAACAACCATCACGTCAAAAAGAAATCAAAGAGGAAATCCAAAAATTGCTGGAAGCAAATGAGACTGAAGACATGAATTACCAGAACTTGTGGGATACAGCGAAAGCAGTGTTTAGAGGCAAGTTCATATCTCTTCAAATATTCATCAGAAAAGAGGAAAAGGCCATCATAAACTGTCTGACTTCACACCCTAAGATCTTAGAAAGTGATCAGCAAAAGGAGCCCAATCCAGGCAGAAAGAAATAAATAATAAAACTTAGAGCGGAAATCAATAAGAAGAAATCCAAAAAAAATAATCCAGAAGATCAATGAAAACAAGAGCTGGTTCTTTGAAAAAATAAACAAGATTGACAAACAACTTGCAAAACCTACAAGAAAAGGGAGAGAGAGAACCCAAATAAATAAAATCAGAAATAAAAAGGGAATATCACAACCACAGAAATTCAAAAGATCATCAGAGATTATTAGGAGAGTTGTGTGCCCATGAAACAAGAAAATCTAGAAGAAATGGACAAATTTCTGAATTCCTATAGCCTCCCAAGGCTACAAGAAAATTTGGAATACCTCAAAAACCTATCCCCATCAAGGAGATGGAATCAGTAATCAAGTCTCCCCAAATACAAAAGCCCAGGTCCAGACAGAGTCACCAGTGAATTCCACCAAACCTTTAAAGAGAACCTACTTCCAGTCCTTTTCAAGTTCTTCCAGGAAATTGAAGAAACAGAAACACACCCGAATAGCTTCTATGAGGCATATATCTCCCTGATACCCAAAGATACTTTCTATCTTTCGCCAGCCTGATTTCATCTTCATACCTGTTCATAGGAAATTCTCAACTACATTCTATAAACCTGAGACTTCAATACTAGCACAAAATTGATGTTATTCTTATAATTTTCAGCATTTTCAGTTAACATTTACAAAAACTTAGTACCTGTTATCCTCCAATTTTCTTTTTTAAATTCAATTAATCATTTGAAATCATACTTTTATATGCCTTTGGTTCTGCAGTAAACCAATGGCAGATTGTTTTATAAATAAAGGCACATACCATTATTCTGATAAGGCTTAAGAAAGAAAAATTGCATCATATTATGATGCAGTAAAGTGTATTTGAAATTAACATCATAAAAGCAGATAAACGAAACATCTCGATCTTGAGTTGTAATATAACAACTCAATAGCATTTTTCTGTAAAAGGTCAATGCTATTAGTGCTTTCACACACTGTTCATACAAACCACAATGGATTTCAAGAGAATATAAATGTTTGTAAAATAACAAAATGATGATTTCATTCTTGTCACACATTATGCAGTGAAGAACTTTGAGAATATAAAGTATATATTGAAAATATGGGTCCGGAGCGATAGCGCAGCGGTAGGGCGTTTGCCTTGCACACGGCCGGCCCAAGACAGTTCGGTTCGAGCTCCGGCATCCCATATGGTCCCCCACCGAGTAATTCCTGAGTGCAGAGCCAGGGGAAACCCCTGAGCGTTGCCGGGTGTGACCCAAAAAGCAAAAAAAAAAAAATAGTAACAAACCCAAACCAATATTTTGATTATGAGATACTGCTAAAGCAGGAGTTGAGGTGTAGAGCACCAGATCACTTTAAATCTCTGCCCATGGAACAGGTAGTCAAGCAGAATGTAGAATTAGAGGGTTTGAGGTGGGACATGGCAGCAGATAAAAGGAAGTCCTCAGTTCCATCTCTCTCTGCCTCTCTCTTCCTGTGCAGCGCTCTCTGGATTCACTCCTCTCACTTCAGGAGCAGGTAGGGCGGTGCACCCAGACAGGGGGCCCAGTTCAGGTTGGGACACTCAGTATTAGATGGGGCAGGATAAAGGCAGGGCTGAGATGCCCATAATAGTCAGGTATAGGCAGGTAGTGTCACTGCCCAGGTATTGACACTGAGCACAGGAGAGTCATTCACGTTCACAGGAGTGTGGTTGGAGACTGGGAAAGCTGAAATAGGATTACAGGAACCGCTGGGGGCTACAGTTGGGAGGCCCAGCGTCAAGTACAGAGCACAGGAATTTCATGTAAGTGCATGGGCTGTGGCCAACGACCCGTGATAGAGGCAGGACCTGGCCATTGTTCACCGGAGGCCAGTAGACTGTGTGGGAGAAGTGAGAGAATTAGTTCACAGAAATGGGCAGCATTCGGTAAGGATGTGATCATTGCTCACAGGGGAAAAAGGGTCTGTCAGGGAGGGACCTGGACATATCTACCTTTTCTGTACAATAAACTGACTTTCAAACTTCTGAGTTTTGTATACAAATATTTCACACAATCCTCAAGAACCCACCATAGCAGAAACATCCACTTTTGTGTTAAAAACACTATAAATTTCACTGTAAGAAGTGCTTTTGTACAGTAATAGTTTGCTGATTTTTGTATCCAATTTGACAGTAGACAATATTGTAAGGAAGAGAAGCTATATTAATGGGTCCATCTACACAATGATGCCTGTATTTAATCTCAGTGTTTGCCACTTCCAGCCAATGTTACTAATATCTGTGGAGAATTTTTTAATGCAAATTGACCATCCAGCTATTTATTTTACCCCAATTCTACCTGTACACCTAAAGAATAGAGCCAATAATTGAATGATGTTTGTACAAAAGGTCAGCCCCAGTGTGGCACAAACTTGATGTGTAATTTGTACTTCCACAGAATCAGCATTCACCAAAGAATGGGCTAAAAAGTAGGTTTAAACTGACACTGCATCTTTAATTAGTTCCTTTCCTTGCTCTTCTTTCTTATTTCTTACGGCATAGTAGGGGTGACATATAAAATAACTTTGTGACAAATTAAATTTCAGTAAAGGAACAAATATTGTTTTAGCATTATTATGCCCCAAATAATTCTGATGAATATCATCATTTATCTAAAATTCAAATTTGAATATATACTATATTTTCTTTGATAATCTAATAATTCTATTTTTTTTTTCGCATTTTGGGTCACACCCAGCAATGCTCAGGGTTACTTCTGGCAGGAATCACTCCTGGCACTGCGTGGGGATCCCACTGCGTGGGATGCTGGGGATCGAACTCGATCGGCTGCATGCAAGACAAACGCCCTACTCACTGGACTGTCACTCTGGCCCTAATAATTCTATCTTAAGAATATTTCCTTAATAAGTACACATATTTGAATTCTTGTCAGGCATGACTTCTATACTAACAAGCAAGATAATGCTAATTATATTCTGTTTATTTTTAATGGAAGTTCAAAAATGACATAAATATATGGACACACAGATATACATATATAAATATGTCTATGTAAAATGTACATGTATACATAGTAAGCCTATGTAAGCCACAACAACAGACAATTCTAGATACATATATCTAGACATATTATCATACATATATCATACATCTAGACATATATCATAACTACATATATAGATTATATACATATGTAACATATATTACCTGCAATATATGCTTGTTATATATTGACAATGCATGCTTCACAAATAATCATAAGCTGGTCAATTCATGTCAAATGTATATATTGTATGTTATATAAGAATAATTGTAATTATAGGCATTATATATGCCTAAAATAAGTTTTGGAATGAGAAAGCCTGGCAAGCCACCCGGTGTCGTATTTGACATGCCAAATACTAGTAACAATTATAGACCTCATTCCCATGACTTGATGGAATGGTTTGAGGCTCTTTATGCTCCTGGATCGGGCAGATGCCCTTGGGCTATCTCGCATGGGCATATTGAGATGTTACTGGTGCCCGCTTGAGCAAATTGATGATCTACTAGAAGACAGTGATACAAATGAAGCACCAAGTTGCTAAGTTTTCCAATATAAATAACAGTGCTTCTGAAATTTCTGTGTTAGTCATAAAGTTTCATATGAAAAATCACACATTTTGAATTTATAAGATAATTGTACTAAATTTATTAGATATATAAAATACAATGAAGTTAAAGTTAGAATCATTAATTTTTAGAGGCGCACTATTAAGGCCTTTTAATAATTTTTTAGTTATATGTTGAATTCTAGCAGTCGTCATAAATAATTGAGTTTAGGAAAAGTAAATAATAAAAGAAAATTGTCAGGGGCCAGAGTGTTAGTACAGAGGGTAGGGCAGTTGCCCCGCAAGCACCCTACATGGTATCAATCCCTGGCATCCCATATGGTCCCCCAGCACCACCAGGAGTAATTTCTGAGCATTGCCGAGGCGTGACTCAAAAAGCAAAAAAAAAAAATAAATCAGTAGAGAATCGTCATCTTCATGCATGTTTAAAATATAAGCATATGTGTAAATAATAATTTTCTTTTTTTTTTTTGCTTTGCTTGACTCTTTTTTTAATTTTTTTTATTTTTAAAATTACAAAGATATACAATTAAAAAGTTCATATTTGGGTTTTGGTCAAACAGTGTTGCAGCACCCATCCCGCCACCAGTGCCCATCTCCCACCACCAACGTCCCCGGTTCCTCCCCCTCCCCCAGCCCTGCTCCATGGCAGGTTCTTGATTTCTTTCCATTTCTCTCTCTTTCTCTTTTCCTTCCCCTCCAGACCATGGATTACAGAACATACATTAAAGGGTTGTCATGTGTATCTTTTTGCCTCTATTTAATGCTCAGTTCTAGGTTGGCATTAGTACCCTCAACAATTGTTAGCACACTGTTCCATTTCTGTCTTACCTAGCCTCTGAATCCCACACGTTTGCGATAATTTCCACCTTGGACAGGACCTCCTGATATATGTTACACTTGACCTTGGATATTGGTATCATAATATGTACCTATATATTTATGTTATGCAGATAAATGCAGTCATTCTGTATCTGTCTCTCTCCTTCTGGCTAATTTCGCTCAACATAATCTTCTCCATGTCCATCCATTTGTAGGCAAATTTTATAACTTCATTTTTCCTAACCGCTGCATAGTATTCCATTGTGTAGATGTACCAAAGCTTTTTTTATCCAGTCATCGATTTTCGGGCACTCTGGTTGCTTCCAGATTCTGGCTATTGTGAATAATGCTGCTATGAACATAAAAGTAGGGATGGTGTTTCCGCTGCGTATTTTTGGCTTCCCAGAGTAGATTCCCAGGAGTGGTATGGCTGGGTCAAATGGGAGTTCAATTTCTAGTCTTTGGAGGAAAGTCCATATTGTTTTCCAGAAAGGCTGTACCAGCTGGCATTCCCACCAACAATGGATGAGTGTCCCCTTTCCCCACACCCACGCCAGCACTTGTTGTTCTTGTTCTTTTGAATATGTGCCAGTCTCTGTGGTGTAAAGTGGTATCTCATTGTTGTTTTGATTTGCATCACTCTGATGATTAGATTTTCAATATATTTAGTCAATTATATCAATTTAGGTACAATCTAAACAACAGATTGTAAGTATAATGTAAAATACAAAGCATAAATTAATTAGAAAGAACCTTGTCTTAAGAGCTAAAAAATCTGTGACAGCTAATATTAAAACTAGCTGGCAAATTAAGTTTACTGAAAGTAAGAAGCCTCAGTTCCTCCTGGGAGTTTGTGTGTGTGCGCATGTGTGTGTATGTGTGTGTGTGTGTGTGTGTGTGTGTGTGTGTGTGTAGGCAACTCATAATTTCCAAGAAGCACTAGGAATGGCTGATAGGCACAAAATAGGGAGGAACTCCTGAGACCCTCCATGCATGAGCAAGAAACAAACAAAAAATGCCCTAAATCACTATAGATAGTAATCTATTTGAAATGGGAGGCATATGTAATATGTTTTAAAATTTTTAACATATATTTCATGAATATTTTTAAGTTAGTTGACCCTAACAACACCTTTTTTTCATATCCCACCAGGCTTCATTCTTAAAAATAGGAACTACCCAATGTGACCCAACAGCCACCGTAGATCCATATATATATATATATATATATATATATATATATATATATATATATATATGATGTGTGTGGGGGGTTGACTTTTTATGTTTGTTTTAGGGTTCACTATATATAATATACACATATTTATTATATATCAATGTATATATAATATATGTGTGCCCTATAAGAATGTTTTATTCCAATAATTTGTTTTAATCATATATTTGTCTCTATCAATAAAATAATAGAATAATAAAGCAAAATACAAATCATGTGTTTTAGTAAACATAGCCAGCAAATAGTAGCAAATAAGCAGAAACAAATGTTTTACTCTACAGTGCTACTTTTACAACTTCCTCTCGGAGCTATATAATCATATATTTACTAAGAGATCACATCCTGATTTTGATTCTTACAGGAAAAGTTTCCTAATATATATTTACATTTAAAGGGTATGTAGTTTTATTAGAAATATCTAAATATTAAACTATCAGATATTTAAAAGACCATCATATACACAATTTATTATGCCTAAAAAGCATAATTATGTGGATCTTCATAACTAGAATTGATCTGATTTAGAAGCCTAGTAGCAGATACTAAATGGTTAAATGACATAAAACACTGTTATTAGAGTAATATTGTAAATCTTTAATGTGAATTTAATTGGTTAAAATAGATGGGACTGTTAAATGGATCTCTCACTGAATAATTAAATACACTTACTGAAAAAATCAATGTAATATATCTATGGTGTCAGTATCCTTGAGTTTTCTTTCAATCTGTGAGAATTCAGGCTTTTCTGTGAGACAGTTAATAGGCATATAATATTTCATGTAAATTCTATGTGTCTCCACAACACTAGAGTCAAGTGTCAGAAACTATAAACCTTCAGCATCACCAAAGAGGATTAATTATTATTATTTTAATATAAAGTTATGAATATTTTGACTGTATAATTTCTGATGTTTATGCTCTTATTAAAAGCAAAATTGTCATGGGTGGTTGGGAGTGAGTCTTCAGTTGTGAGTAAATTCTCCTGTCTTTTTTATGAAAGACCATAATGAATTCAATACACGATACTATTCCTAGAGGCAGACATATTCACATCATTACAGAAGACAATGTCTCTAATAAGAATTAAGAGCGGAATCAGTCTGTGTGAATTGTTGCTGCTATTAGCAGTTGTGCCACTATTTATCTACACAACAGTTAATGCATATAGAATATCATTTTAATTGTGTGCCATTTGCCTGATTTTATCTTCTATATTATATTTCTATGACACCCAGTTTAGTTTCAGACTTTTGGTATAATACAATCCAACTGCTAGAAACTATTTTACTTATAAATTAGTTTATAAGGAGCTGGAGCAATAGCACAGTGGGTAGGGCATTTGCCTTGCACGTGGCTGACCCGGTTTGATCCCCCGGCATCCCATATGGTCCCCCAAGCACCTCCAGGAGTAATTCTTGAGATTACAGGAATTAACAGCAGAGCCAGGAGTAACCCTTGAGCATTTTCAGGTGAGACCCAAAAAAGAAAAAAACAAAAAATTAGTTTATAAGAGATTTGCAGTTATTTCTTTTTATGTGAAAATCTACTTTGAAAAGACTTTTTGCATTCATGTTTCTTGCAGCACTATTTACCATAGCCAAAATCTGGAGATAACCCAAGTGTCTATGAACAGATCATTTCAAAAAGAACCATATACACAATGGAATATACTACTATGCCACAAGAAATGATGAAACTATGTCATTTGCCTCTATAGGGCATGGGAGGGTAATCATGCTGAGTGAAGTTAATCAGAAGAGGAACAGATAAAAATGGTATCTCTCAGGAGCTGGAGCGATAGCCCAGCAGGTAGGGCGTTTGCCTTGCGCGGCCGGCCCATGCTGGCCTAGGTTCGATCCCCGCATCCCAGATGGTCCCCCGAGCATCGCCAGGAGTAATTCCTGAGTGCAGAGCCAGGAGTAACCCCTGGGCATCACCGGGTGTGACCCCAAAAGCAAAAAAAAATGGTATCTCTCATATTGAGGGTAATAAATAAACATAATAGGAGAGCCAAAAGCAACAGAATTTGAGAATCGGCCTAAGATACTGCTTACCAGAGGAGAACTAGAGTATGCAGAACTGGACCCTGGGTATAATGGAGAAAGAGAACACACTGGTGGAGGGTGTGGTGATGGAATGTTGTGTACCTAAGCGCCTACCATTAAAGTATTAAAAATCATGGCACCTCAAACAAAAAACAAATTAAAAATGGTAAGGCAATTCAAGTGTAAGTACTGTAACTACATACAGTAACAGATGGACTGACACTGTTCATCACATAAACACAACAGGGGTAGCAGCAATAGTACAGCAAGTAAGGAGTTTGTGTTATATGTGATTGACCCAGGTTTGACGCCAGTACCCCATATGATCTTCTGAGCTTGCCAGAAATTAACCTTAAGTACAATTAGGAGTACCACCAAATGTAGCTCAACCATCATACCTCCAATAAAAAGCACTATGTTTCCTTAAAAATAAAAAAGAAAATATTGACTAAGTATACAAAATCATGGATAATTAATAAAGCCATCAATAAAAAAGTTTATTTTAACCCCATTCCAAACTATATTTTGGTTTGCCTTCTCCATTTTCTCCTTGTTAAACTAATTGGTAGTAAGCAATAATAATAGTATTAGTTACAGCAATCTCCTCCATGTCAGCTTAAACTTTATGCATGCATGTCCTGTATGTAAACCCGTTGCCAGAAAAAAGCAGTTTTCACTTAGACCTGCAGGTTTTATGTCTTAAATATAAGTGTTTGTTTTTATACCTATTATTATGGAACAAAAAGTCTTTGTGTGTATAATGGCATACATCCCTTATGCCTTGAGCCAGTGTAGTTGGAGAACCACATCTTCATGGGAAGCTACTGCCTTGACAAACAAGAATCATTCTAGAGCTATCTGCTGGCTTACTGTCACCTATGGCCACACCTATGTTTTAAAGGAATAGCTAACTAAATAAAGAGAGGAAAGGATCAGCCTAATAGACATTTCTGGCAGCAAACAAAATGTTACTTCCAAAAAAAAAGTCACACATGCTACAAAAAAAAAATGATAAGAGTACAGGATGCTACGTAGAGCAAAGGATGGACAATTGAGGTCCAAATTTGATTCTGTTAAAGATACTTAATTGCACATATTGTAGAAATACTATTATGAATGAATAATTTGAAAGAAGATCTATGAAAATATGATTAGATAAAAATATCCATATATATCCATATATATACTTTATATATATAGAAAGGATATAAAATTATATTTAATATAAAATGTTATATTAGATAACATATCTTGTCAGAGCTCCACACAGCACAAGAGCTGACCACAGCCTGACTCATCGAGACCGACCCTCAGCAGTCTTTTTCAAGCCCAGCCCAGGTACACTGATCCAGAGACCCATATACATGGGGCAGAGCTGCTACCGGCTCTCCTTGTGCCCAGCTGATCACAAGGTGTCTGGGTGGGATGGCAGGTTCTAGCCCTGGCCCACCACCCCAGCAGGGCCTCGCAAGTAGCCAGAGGAACCCCACACAATGAGGGCTGCCATTTTCCACATCGGGAGCCCCACCCAGCAGAAGAGCTGATCACAGCCCAGCACTGGCGGCTGCTTTGTGGCAACACAGTTCACCAATAAATGCTCGAGATTAGAGATGACTACAAGAGTATTCCACCCACATGTCAGAGTCTGGCAAGCTACCCATGTTGTATTTGATATGTCAAATACCTGTAACAATTATAGACCTCATTCCCATGACCTGATGGAATGGTTTGAGGCTCTTTATTTTCCTAAAGCAAGCAGATGCCTTTGGACTCTACTAGCATGTGATAGGATTTATGGACATATTACTGGTGCTCGCTCAGGCAAATCGATGATCAACAGGAAGACAAGTGATACAAGTGATATAAAAATTAAAATAGTTGCTTATAGTCACATTAACTTTCTGTGGTCCTAAATCGAACAGTCAACAAATTCTTTTTTTCATCTTCTCTGTTTGCATATATATTTTTTTCATTTAGCAACTCTGCCTTAGGTATTGTTCTAGCATTAAAGCTAAAAGGAAAACAAACAAAGCATTTCTCTATTCAGAAAAATCCATCATTGGAAACAGCAGTTTAGGGAAATAAGAGTAGAATAAATTCAGGAGAACGTTGCCATGAAAATTAGCAAAAATGCTTGTGGCTGTTCTTAAATATCATTTGCGTGAACTCCAATAAAATTATGAAGTAAGTTTAAAAGTGTCCATCACCTAAATACAAACATTTAGTTAATTTTAACTAAGAATCACATAGCATAATGTTAAAGTTTACCTAAAATTGGAAAACTAGAAAAAGTTATGAATCCTCAAGACAGTTAAATTATTTCAAGAATAATCGTGAATTAAACAAATAACAATATGAATTAAATGTTCAAATTTTATTTATTTGAACATAAAAACAGTAAAAATTAAAAATTCTCTGTGATTAGTATGTATTTAATGTTTATTGCTTCATGCTCCTGTGATAAACATAGTTTATTACCAATATATTTTCCATGTTGATGATGGTGTACCATTTATCTTATTCCTGAAAGTAGTATTTTAATTACCCAGGATATCCACCAAATCCTGTACAATGAAGTATGAGGGTGACAATGAAAATTCTGGGCTAGCAAAAAGACATGATGTCTCTGCATGATGTACACACTATTATTTAAATTTGTGTTTACAATTACAAAATTAATAGAGACTTGCAGGCTAGGAATGAAAAAAAATTATGTCACTGGTGATATTTTCTTTATAAAGTAGATGGTCTAAAACTCCTATTAGATGAGATAATAAATTATAGTTTGAAGCTAATTTTATAATTCTACCCTTTATATCCAAATCAACAGATCATATATATCAAATAGTGGTAGAAAAGTAAGAATGACTTCTATTACTGAATAATAGAGCCAATAATTATGCAAAAACAATCTTTTACCACCTTATTATTTACATGGTCATGTCAGAGGCTGGCATGCTACCCATGTCATACTTGATATGCCAAAAACAGTACTAATAATAGACCTCATTCCCATGACCTGAATGAATGGTTTGAGGATCTTCATGTCCCTGGAGCGAGCAGATGCCCTTGAGCTACATTAGCATGCAACAGGGACAAAAGGAGATGTTACTGGCTCCTGCTTGAGCAAATCAATGAACAATGGGAAGACAAGTGATTATTTGCATGGTACATGCAAATTTACACACACTTGTATATAGTCTTTGCTTTCAATTATAATTCAAATAATTATTTTAGGCATTGGAATTTGCAACAGCACTCATTATATGCTCTCACACATACAATGATCCAATACCACACACTCCACCAGAGTGTCAGCTTCCCTCCACCACAGTTTCAGGGTCAGAGTTCTCACTGCATACACAACTCTAAGCTTCCTCTGTGTTAAGTTCAGTTCTGTAGATGTAGACTAGGCAACAGATACTGCTGTCTTTGGTATTTGTTAGTTCCTTACTCTGATTCTTTATTTCCTAAACATGAGTGAGATCTTTCAGTACCTGTCTTTTTCCATCTGAATAACTTTATTTAGCATGATATTATGTAGACTTAGGGAAAACATTTTATAAATTTCTCTTTTCTTTTTTTTGGGGGAATGACATACTCAGCCATGCTCAGGGGTTACGCCTGGTTCTGCACTCAGGAATTACTCCTGGCAGTGCGTGGGGAACCATATGGGATGCCAGAAAATGAACCCAGGTTGGCCACATGCAAGGCAAACACCCTACTTGCTATACTATCACTCCAGTACCAATCTTTATATACATATATAATATGTATACATATATGTATCTGCATATGTATATGCATTTATATGCATATATATATAGCATATGTCATAGTCATAGTATATCTATAGAGTAACCTGTTCTTTGACTCTTGGGTATTTCTGAATTTTTGGCTACTGTAAAAAACACTGCAATAAACATAGGAGAGATTGTAACTTTTCAAAATTGGATTTTTGAGCCTTAGGATAGATAACAACTCAGACCCTTTCTCACACTATGTCAAAAACAAAACAAAACAGAAAATCAATTCAAAGTGGATTAAAGTCCCTGTGTATATAAGCTACCAGAATTAAACATTAATGTTAATTCTGTGTGCTAAAAACAAATAATTAGTAAAATATAGTTTATCTATTTTTAATACAACTAGTAATTCTTAGGGGTATTCATCCTATATCTTGACTTCTATTTTTTGTTAAAGACTCATATTTTTTACACTAGGTGTTTTACTTAATACAAGTTATGTGTTTATAATTTGTGTGTTCTAGACTCAAACAATTTCTCCCTAATTATATGTGGGAAATATATAAAATGAAATTTAAAAAACTTGCTATGTGGGAAAATGGTAAGAAGTATAGTTAGGCTTATTCACATATCAGAATTTCAGATTCAATGATCTCAGTCTAAACAAATATAACTCATCTAAAAAAGTTAATATGCAATTTATTTTTCTTTTATTCATTGTTTTTTCATTGGTAAATAATATTAAATAATTTTGTGATGTAGCTAAAACCTCTACAAGTATATAGCACTCACCACACCCAATATACAAATCAAAGAACATTTATGCTTTATTTGTAACTAATCTCACTTCTGTTTGGTCATAACCACTGTATTCATGGAGTTTGGGATCTCATTTCGTTGTTCCATATGTTTGTTTCTTTAATTATTTATATTCAGTACATGAATAGAACCCCCCTGACAATTGTCATTTAATTTTGTATGCCGCCCGCACGGCAAGCCTGGCAAGCTGCTCGTGTCGTATTTGATATGCCAAATACCAGTAACATTTATATTAGGTCATTCCCATGACCTAATATAATGGTTTGAGGCTCTATGTTCCTGGAGCAAGTGAATGCCTTTGGGTTCTACTAGCATGAGACAGCTCATATGGAGATATTACTGGTGCCCGCTCTAGCAAATAGATGATGAACGGGAAGATAGTGATAGTGATAGTGATAGTGATAGTGATAGTGATAGTGATAGCATAGTCACCTTAAAATCTATCACTTTGTCCCAAAGATGACATTTTATTTTAATGAACAACACAGTATTTCATTAGCCATTTTTTTAAAATCCTGTTATCTTTCAGTTGGGTATTTAAATGTATTATATGTTTTGGCTAATGATATTAATGTAGCTATGAACATAGGGGTAAAAAATTAAATTTAATTAGTTTCTAGTATACTTTGAACGAATACCTTGGATAGAATACATAGATCATTATATAGAGAGCAATAAATTATATGACAAAAATGTAATATTTTAAATGCAAATACACATATACCTTATCAAGTTCAAATAATGACTATCATAATTTCATATTTGAAATTAATGTACATTGATAGGTTTTCATTTTTATATACAAGAACATGCATATTATACATGAGTGTGAACATATTCTATATACACACATACATATAAATTAAATATATTGATCTACATACTGTACCCTTGTATAACATTTGATCACTTGATCACTTGACATCCCGTTATTCGTCAATTTGCTTTAGCAGGTGCCAGTAATATTTCCATTTGACCCTATCACGTGCCAGTGTAGCCAAATGGCATCTGATTGCTTCAGGAATACAAAGAACCTCAAACCGTTCGTTCAAAGTCTTGACGAAGAATTCTGGCCATCTTGTAGGTGGGCACCCACGTGATCTTTTGACATCCCGTGGGATCCAGTTGGTAACGGCTCTAGTCCAGCGGTAGTCCAGCGGTCATCTCCAAATAGCATTACATGTCCAGCCCATCTGATTTTTGATACTTGGCAAACAAGACAGCGTCCCTGACTCTGGAACAGTGATGGAGGTCGGAGATCAGGATTCCTTATTTCACTTGAGTGAGGCATGATATTCCAAGCATAGCTCTTTTGATTCCTCTTTGGGAGACCCGAATAGCATTCTCATCCTGCTTTCTGTAGGGCCCAGGTCTCGGAGGCATATATTAATGCAGGGAGAACGGTGGAGTTGAAGAGATGTACCCTTGTTTATACACATATATATATATGCAACTGCTCATTCATACCACATACGCTTAATTAACTATGATGTCCAAGGGTGGGTGGCTATAAAATATTTGATATGATATTGTTGATTGACTTATAACTAGGTAAATATTTATACAAAATGCTTTTTTCACTTAATATAAATAATTGCTCATGTACATTTAAAACTGTGTCTCTTTTATGTATTTTGTACTGGGGCCACCAACAAATGCTCAGTGGTTACTTCTGGACCTTCACCCAGGAATTACTCATGGCTTTGCTATGAGGAGTTTATGGGATGCTGAAAAATTAAACCCATGATTGGTGCATGCCAGGCATGCATCTAACCCACTGTACTATCTCTCTAGGTCCATAAACTGTAACTCTCTTATGATCTTACGTGTTTGTGAGTTGAGCTTTAAAAGTATCTTCTTTTCAATTATATAAATATACATATATATGTATTCATCATATATACATATATAATCTGGTGCAAAAGAAACAAAAAAAAAGACTAGAATAATTTTAATGCAGGAAAGTTATCTTATATTGGTTTCTAAGTAACAAAAGTGTCAAAGTAAAACTATTGATTTAAGAATTTAATACAAGATATTTATATTACCTTCTTTTCTATAATATATTTTGAGACAATTATTTTTAAGTTATGTTATTTAAAGGTCATCTCTGTAGTAGTGGCAGAAATCCAATTTAATCTAATAGTGTCATTTTTTAGTCTAAATTGTGGTGTCATCACTACTTTCCATTTGTTCATTTTCTCAACAATCTATTTTAAAAGTAGTGAAGCATAAGGCATTTAAAAACAAGGAACAATAATAAAGAAAGAGACACACAGAGTAACACTTAATGGATTGTCAACTCATGAAAGCAATTCACAAGCTGTAGCAAAATGAGTTCTATGCACACACACAAAATCAATATCTATTGTAACATTGCTCCTGCAATATTGCAATTTATCAGTAAAGAGGATACTGTCACAACTCAGAGGTTCAGAAAACTAGTTACTCATACAAGCAATATTTATTCTGCTTAAGTTTCATTCTCAATGAATCTCATTTAAGCAAAACATGGCCTTTCTGAAAATAAAGAAACAATATATAAGTAATAGGGATTTTCATTTGTGAAAAGATACTTGGATTAAAGACCAAAGATTGTGGAGGTTATAGACATTAAGGAAAGGGATATAAGGATTAGGTGATTTTCTTTTTTAAATGTGAAGAATGTACAATAATGAAAACTAAGATGGCTTTCTATCCTTTTCTTTTCTTCTATGAATTTTCTACTCTTCCTACTATTTTACTGCAATACTCTCCATAAGCATCTACTGAAACAAGCTTTGACCCTTTGTCAAATTGGCACCCATTATTTCCATTAAAGAATAGTTTCCCATACTGGAGACATAATTCAATCAGCTGAGCTCATGCTTTGCATGTTGGTGGCGGAAGTTTAATTTTCAATATCACAGTCATCTCACACACCACAGAGAGACCTATGAACACTAAGGTGGGAGTAAACCTTGAGCATTGCCTGCTGTGACTTAAAATCAGAAATCGAAAGAAAAAACAAAAATTCTTATTCTCACATGAATACAATAATAAGGAAATATTTTTTTTATAAATATCAATGGTTGAGGGTCGGAGCGATAGCACAGTGA
>JAJIBD010012764.1:0-85088 GCA_021461705.1 Cryptotis parvus | reverse complement strand
AGCCAAGAAGTCAGGAAGTACAGGTATAATTCTAACGGAAAGATTTCCCAGAGGAAAGCATGGGAGAATAGTCATTTTCTGGAAGAGGAAAAAGGTCATTGTTGGCATATTTAGATGTACATGATCTCTGCTTATATTTTCTGTGGCATACTCTCATGAATATTATTTTGTTTTTGAAGATGGTAAAGAAGCATAAAATAGTCATCTTTCATCCTTGAGGATATCCTATCCTTTTTCATTTTAATTTGATGTCTCTCATATAATCCAATCCTCACTCAAAATTCCCTTTTACATTCTCCTTGCATAAGGTTAACCTAATTTTATCTCTGGGACTGCATCTAGCCCTGTGAGTACTACCGAGTCAGTTCTGAACACTGAGCCAGGAATAACCTCTGAGCAGTGGGGTATGTACCGCCCATTGAAAAAAAAAATTCTTTCTTTCAAGATACCCACTATAATGTTTAAAAATACATGTCTTAGACTTGTGTGCATATTTGAAAAATATGTGGTTAATTTTGTGTCAGTTTACTAATTGCATAAAACATATTGCTCAATAGGATATTTATTCCCTCTCATTTCAGGAAACACTTTGACATTTAAAACTGAATTAAAATTAAAATATGCAAAGATCATTTAAAATCAGTATATTGGGGCTAGAGAGATAGTACAGTGGGTAGGTGCTTACCTTGCACATGGCTGATCTGAGTTCATTCCCTGGTACCTCATTTGGTTCCCTGAGCCAAACCAGGACTGATTCCTGAGCACAGAGCTAGTAATAAACCCCTGAGTGCTACCAGTTGTGGCACCACTCCCCAAAATATATTTTTTAAATATCAGTAAATAGATTTGTTGTTGATTATATTCTTTTTACTGTGACATAGAATTTAAGTGTATGAAACTATGACAGTATATTTAATCTGCTGGGGTGTTTGGGGTAGTTGTTTTTGGGCCATACCCATTGATACTCTGGGATTACTTCTGATTCTCATTCAGGAATTACTCCTGATGATGCTTGGGTGGAGTGCGGGGAAGGGAAGCAATATGGGATGCCGGGTCAAAACGAGGTTAACTGCATGAAAGGAGAGTATCTTATCTGCTGTATTATCTCTCAGGCCCTGATTTAATGTTCACTTGATCACTTGACATCCCTTTATTCGTTGATTTGCTGGAGTGGACTCCAGTAACATTTCTATTTGACCCTATCACATGCCAGTGTGGCCCAATGGCATCTGCTTGCTCCAGGAATATGAAGAGCCTCAAACCATTCATTCAGGTTCTTGACGAAGAAGTCTGATCATCTTGTAGATGGGCGGCCATGTGATTTTTTGATGTCCCGAGGGATCCAGTTGGTAACAGCTCTAGTCTAGTGGTTGGTAGCCTCCAAATCGTACTACATGTCCAGCCCATCTGATTTTTTGACGCCTTGGCAAATGAGACAGCTTCCCTGACTCTCAATCGTCAACGGAGGTCAGAACTCCAGATTCCTTCTCTTACTTCAGTGAGGCATGATATTCCAAGCATAGCTCTTTTGATTCCTCTATGGGAGACCCAAATAGTGCTCTCATCCTGCTTTCATGAGGGCCCAGGTCTCGGAGGCATATGTTAATGCAGGAAGTATGGTGGAGTCGAAGAGATGTGCCTGGAGCTGGAGGTTCTTTTGTCCTTTCAGCTATTTCTTTGACACTCTTGAAGTGTTCCACGCCACTCTCTTCCTCTTGCTCAGCTCAGGTTTTAGGTCATTAATCATGTTGAGTTCTCGACCTAGGTACACATAACTGCTACATTCAGAGATTGTTGTTCCACTGACAGTGAATGGAGTATGTGGAACTAGTTTGTTTTTCATGAACATTATTTTGTTGAGATTCAGCTGTAGACCTACCTTTCCACATTCTCGGTCGAAGTCAGCCAGCATTTGTGCCGCTTGGCTAATGTTTGGTGTTATTAGAACGATGTCATCAGCAAAGCGGAGGTGGTGTAGTTGCCGACCATCTATCTTCACTCCCATTTTTTCCCATTCTAATTGTTGCATGACATTCACCAGGGTGGTGCTGAAGAGTTTTGGTGAAATGCTATCACCCTGCTGAACCCCTCTTTTGACATCAATGATCACTTCCTTGTAGAATGGTGAGATCCTGGTGGTGAATCTTTAATAGAACTCATGAAGGAATTTGATGTATTGGGTTTGAACACCCTGTTTGGCTAGGGCTTTGATGACCACCGCTTCAATCTCCACAGAATCAAAGGCTTTCGTTAAATCAATGAACATTAGATGGAGTGGTATCTTGAACTCCCTAAAAACCTCAATGAGCTTGTTATCATGTGGTTATGGTTGATTGTGCTGAATCCTTTCCGGAAGGCTGCTTGCTCGCATGGTTGTCCTTCATCTAATGTTCAGCCAATCCTGTTCAGGATGACTTGAATGAACAGCTTGTAGATGACGGACAACATGAATATCGGGCGATACTTGCCAATGTTGTGGATATTTCCCTTCTTGAACAGTAGAACTGTCTTGCTGGTTTTCCATTGGGAGGGCACCTTGCATTCAGACAGGTAGCATGTGAAGAGCCGAGCCAGTGTATTGATGAGTACCGATGGCAGATTCTTCAGGTGTTTGGGTCTGACTTTGTCAGGGTCAGGTGCCGTTCGCTTCTTTATTAACGAAATGGCATGTCAGATTTCAGAAGGGAGAACATTGGGAACGACATATCCATCCTGCAGAATTTGGTATGTGGGCAGGTGGACGTGGCTATCAAAGAGATCCGAGTAGAAGTCATGGATAATCTTCTCCATTTGCTCTCTGGAAGATGTGATCAATCCATCAGGATGTCAGAGGGTAGTCATCTTGGTCTTATAGTCGGTGAAGGACAGGCGGGCATTGTGAATGCTTTTCCCAGGTTCTGCTGCATTGGCCAGTATTGCTATTCTTCTCTCTTTGAGGTCTTCCTTTATGGCTTCTCTGCACTACTTTGCAAGCTTGGACATTAGCTTTATGTTTCCTGAGGCTCATGCCTTGCCACTTTGGTGAATAAGCTCAAGAGTTTTTGAAGACAGGCGTTCTTTTGTGTCTTTCTCTCTCTTGGTGCTCCACGCACAATCATGGAGGTGCTTAACCATCGGTTCTATTCTTCATCGCTGTCATCAATGACGTCATTTTCCCATGTTGCCGCAATGGTGCCAAAGTTCCCAGTTGGTGGTCATTCTGGGAGTTCTCTTCTTAAACTTTGCAGACATTTCTCCCTGTTGTGTGAATTAGAATTTTGCAAGAAGGAGAGATGGTGATCCAATCCTGTTTTGAATTTTGGGACAACAGAGACATCAGTCAGGCAAAACAGTCTATTGAATATGATGTGGTCAATTTCATTGTGGTACTGTGCACTGTCTCCTCTCTTCTCTCCAGCCCCTTAATCTTTTTTTTCTGGTAGTGGGGGTGCTTTGGATCACATTCAGATGTGCTCATGGCTAACTCCTGGCTCTGTGCTCAGGGATCACTGCTGGTGGGTTCAGGGGACCATGTGGTTCCAGGGATTGAACTGAGGCCTGGTCATGGTTTCTTGGCAACCTCCTCTTCCTTACATCCCAGTCCTCTGCAGTCTTGGTTTCTCTTTCCTCCCTTCTGGGAGGATTCCCTCCTTCTTAGACCCATCCAGACCTTCCTCTTTCTGGCTTTCCTGCTTAACTCACTTAAATAACATTCTAGTGCACATAATTTGAAGGCCTTGTTCACTCAGTTAATTTAGAACCTGTCAGTGTTTGTGTTCAAAGTCTCATGTTCTGATGATGTCTGATATACTGGAAGAGACCTGGACTTTTCTCTGGAATCTTGTACAACTACATTATTCACAGTCTTTTGAAATGCCACCAGATGTGCGTTAGAATGGGTCTTTTGCCACTGACCTAATTTAGGCTCTAGGAGGTCCCTTCCAAGGCTGGTAAAGAAAGTTCTGGTTTCTCTGGTAGTTGGTACTTTGTGCCTTACCACTTTCCCTTCCTCTCTGTCATCAATAAGGATCTTCTGGCCAGGTTTGTTTGTTTTTCCCATCTCTCTGCTTCTACTTTCTATTTTTTTTTGTTGTTGTTGTTGTTTGTTTTTTTTCTTTCTGGGTCATACCCAGGAATTCTTGGGGTTTACTCCTGGCTCTGAACTCAGGATATACTCCTGGTGGTGCTCGGGGGACCATTTGAGATGCCGGGAATCGAACCAGGGTCAGCTGTGTAGAATTTCTCAATTTCTTCTTCCTTGTAGACAACGAAGATAGAAACTGCTGCAGTGGACCACATGTCTTTAAGTGTAATCATCCTATCCAGTTTGTTAGGCACTGAAATGAATCAATGCTCATGGCCAGGTTTGTGTTGACAGGACACCGATGCCTTTTTCATCGCATGTTCCAAGGAACAGTTCTTCTCTGGTGTAAAACCGGCGTGATGCCATTGACACTTTCTCGTCTCAGTCAGACCAATGATGTCGTACTTGATCTTTTTGCGCTTGCACCATCAGGTCCTCAATATATGCTTACAATGCCAGCATATGTGTACTGAAAGTACAGACAGTCATTTTAGTCCTTCTTCGTTTGGCAGCCTAGTTTGGCCCTGAGATTTTATCAGCCTCTCCTTGCTTGTCCTTCTTAGTGCTGCCGTATTTAGGGCTCTTTCAGGGTCAGGGAATAAACATTGTTTTTACTGGATTTGGCATATTGAGTACATGTCGCACAGCTTGCCAGGCTCTGCATGTGGGCGGTATACTCTCAGTAGCTTTCCTGATTTAATGTTATATTTATTTATGAACTTTTAAGATATTTTCTGGTTTTACTTAGTATGAACAAGACAGCTTTGAACATTCCTATACACAAGTGTTGAATGAACTAATCTAATGAAAATAAGGTTTTCAGTTGTTTTCTCTAACACTGATACTATCATACATTTCAATTTTATTACTATGGCTTTCTTTAAATTTCTTTGATGATTAATAAAGTTGAACATCTTGTCATATATCTAAAAACATTCAGATTCCATAACCATAGAGGAAAGGAAGTCAGCTATAGTGTTAATAATATATTATATAATTCATACAAAGCCCAAAGACTATGTTATTATTTGAGAAGGAGGAGAATTTATAACTGAGAAGAAGCACCATAGCTTTCTAGGGGTCTAGTGAGTTTCTTGGGCCTCATCTTTTGATGGTGATAACTCAATGAACTATGTACTAATAATTAGTGAGATTTTTCTGCAGTTATATTTCAATGAGGAATTTATTTCAACATTTGGTAAGTTGCATATAAGCAACCAAAATAAAAGTGAGTGAATTTCTAGTGGTGGGGAGATGGACGAGATTCCTGTAGTCCTCCAATTCAGGACAATTACAAATTTGACGAGGTACATACCAGCATGAGAACACTTTGCAGAGACCGAGGTAGAAGTCAGACTGGCTTGGACTTTCATTTTCTGTTTTGCTTCACATATTGCAGAGTACCCAATCAGCTTGCAACTAGGAAGGCCAGTGGGAACACACACAACCAAAAAATGCAAACAGAAGGCTGCTTTCTCCAGCCAAGAGAACAAGGGACAGGAAAAGATCAGCTCAGCAAAACACAAGATTTCTAGACAATAAGAGAATGACTGGAAATAAAAATTACAAGAAAATGGAGATTATTGCACTTCCCCATATCAGCATGGACTAAAGGGGAGCCTAGACTACCACTGTTTTCAGGGAGAATAAGGTACCAAACATTTCTACTGGAGGAGTGTCAAAAATTATTGGAGGAAGTTATTATAACTTTCTCCTCAGAAGATAATGAGTTTCCTCTGTAATATCAATGAATGATTGTGTGTATATGTGTGTGTCTCTCTCTAATGGAAGAGTAAAACTTCCACTCCCACTTAGTAACATAGTACTCAAACTTTTCACCTAGCAATAACAAAGTACTACCTTTGACTTACCTCTATAGGAGAAGTGTCTGAGAAAGACAGCTAGAAGACAAGATTTAAAAGGTACAGGTTTTGTAACACAAAATGCCCACGTTTCAATAGATTAGTCACCATAACAGGGAATTTGTGGTATCTATGTATCTATATACACACATACTCATCTATATATACACACATATAAAATTTATACTATTTGTTATAGCGATATTGAATATATTGAAATAGTGATAGGCTGTATTAAATATATCCTATTTTATTTGTCATCTATCATTTTAATTACATACATAGACATAATATAGCATATAAACATATGAAAATCTGTTCAACATCATTATCCACCCTTAGAAAATCAACAGCCTTCCTTAAAAAGTAAACTTTTCACTATAATACTAACTGATGGTTGCTCACATAACATTTATCCCAGGGAAATGAAGACTTATACCTCAAAAAATCTATGCAATGTTAATCAGCAACTTCTCTGTAATAGCCCCAGACTAGAAACAATATAGATATCTTTCAAGAGTTGAATGTATAAGTAAACTGGTTTTATCCATAGCTTGGAATAATACTTTATAACAAAAAGGAATAAGGTATTGATTATTTTTCTCAGTGAAAAATAAATCTACCTCAGAAGCACATATATTGTAATAATTTACTTATATCACAGTCTTGAAATTATAACATGGTTGATCTGGTTACGGGTTAGTAGAGTTAAGAAAGGGGTGGGGGTTGGGACTAAGTGAATTTTGCTACAATTGGACCACTTGAGGGACCCTTTGGTGATAGAAATGTCCTATGTCTTGACTGTATCAATGCTATAATTCGCGTTACGATATTACATTATACTTCTGCAAAACATGACCTTTGTGAGGAAGCACACAGAATCGATATTGTTTCTTTTTAGTATCATTTGAAGCTACAAATACTGCAAAATCCAAAGAATAGTAAGGACCAAAATGTGAGTGAAGCATGAATAATAATAAATTAATAAACAGGATATCTCTGTATCACTGTCTTCCCATTCATCATCAATTTGCTCGGCGGGCACCAGTAACATCTCCATATGACCTGTCTCATGCAAGTAACATTAATTTTAAGAAAGTAGTAAAATCTGTTCATTCATTTTAATTAGTAAAGTGAAAAAATAATTAAGGTATCCATTTATTGTCATAGATTTATTCTTTCCATAGAAATAACAATGGCAACAAAAACAATACTTCATAAAAGGGATTGTAAAGATATCCACACTCAAATGCTAATTATTCCCATCCTTTTAGAAGACTTAATCATACATCTATACTCAAATGAATAATTTAGCTGTGCCTACAATACCACTACTAAGACGTAATCACAAAAAAATAAAAGTTCCACTACACTACGTAAAGAAAGGAGTGGGGAAGAGTAAGAGAAAGATTATAGATTTTCTCTTATAGTCTCTATATTTACCCATAATAAATGTGTCCTTCTATTGAAAAATAAAAAATAAACTTAAAGAGAAAGTCAAATCAAATATCGCTCTGGGCTCAGCTTCACCATGTAAAGATTCAGGAAGTCATACCTTCTACCATATTTCAAGAAAATCATATGAACAAGCTGAAAAACCAACAATTTTCCTTAGATTCCCTTAAAAATTGAGGTCACAGGACAAACTACTCTCCTGAAATCTAGAGAAGCAGGTGAATACAGAGACAAAAAGACCAGTTTATTTAGAGCCAAAGCTCCTGAAAATATAAAGTGGTAGAAACAATGATGGAAAATGAATTTTCATCAATTGCTTCAGGATAAGAGTAGATTAGTCTGAGAGCAGGAAACACCTGGGACCGTGTCTTGGGAGGCAGCCTGTACTTTCAGGGACTTTACTTTTAGGAACCTCACCAGATTCTCATAGTGAAGGTCACAGAAAAAAAAATTCCCTCTGTTTTGGGCTAAGTGAGGGAAAATAACCAACCAGCCATTTATATGCCTTGCCTTGTGCTCCAAGGAGTTCTGAGCTTTCAACAACATGATCTTAGCTTTCAACAACAAAACAACAAAGCCAACAAAGTCTTACTGCAAGTCAAGAAAATAAAAGCAATGGAAGAGTCAAAGTTAGCTTCAGAATTAGACTCAGATACAAAGAAAATATTCAAATTATCAGAAAATCTGAGGTAATATTAACGTGGAATTATGAACTCTACCTATTTTATGCTCTAAGCAAAGACCTATTCCCTTCCTTAGGGATCAGATACCCTGCTGGGACTGAAATGTTGCCACAAGATACACAAGCAAGGAGGTTCGGGTAATGCAACTAAGACAGGACAAAGTTTTCACTTAATATATAATAACTTGAGGTCGTGATAGTTCAGCACCAGCTTCTATATAGGAAAGTGCTCTAGACTCAGAATAGTATGGGCAACCACGTGAAGGCAGATCACGTGGGAACTACTTCCCGACAATCTTTATTTATTGATAAAAAGAAATGAGCTATGAAAGGACATGGTGGGACCTGAAATGTTGATTGTTTAGTAATTGAAAACATTCTAAAAAAGGCTCATACTATATAACTTAATGATAGAGAATTCTGGAAAATACAAAAACATAGAATATAGTAAAAATAACTAGCTATAAGGGTATGGGTGTGGAGGTGGGGAAAGAAATGAACAAATGAAAATGTTTTTTTTCTTTCTCTTTTTTTTCTTTTTTTTTTTTTTTGGCCACATTCATCAGTGCTTAGAGCTTACACTTAGCTCTGCATTAAGGGATTACTCCTGGTGGGCTTATGGAATGATAAGGGGAGCCAGCATCAAATCAGAACTGTCTGCTTGCCAGGCAAACACCTTACCTGCTGAACAACCTTATAGCCTCTGAAACAGGGTATTTCAAAGATATATTGATTATTCTGTAAACTAGAAACATGAAATCACACATTTGTTAAAGCTCAATGAACTTTATATCACAGAGTGAAATGTACTGTATGCACATTTAAACAATCTTTTAGGATGCTGAGACCCCCAGGAGGTAAGATAGACGGTGGCAAGATTATTTCATTGTTTTATAGTTTATGAATAAATTTCATTGAAGGGGTGAGAGATGAAATATATGTATGTAGAGTAACTCCGAAACTAGTGGAGACTGTGAGACTGAAGCAAAAGGAATTATGTGTAGGTGCAATAACCTACTGAAGTTGTTTTTCATAAAGGACACACAATTCTCAAAGTGACATGTGTGAGTATTGTGTGTGTGTGTAAGTTCAGAATTACATAAATGGGTAGTAGATGAGAGACCGTGGTGGGAGGCAGGTCTCTGATGATGTAGGGAGGAGCATAACTAATGATCCAATGGCAACAAATTAAATTTAGAGCATTTAGTAAGAATTTCATTTAACTTAAAATAGAAACAGATGGTTGCTGTTAAATGATGTATATAAGAATGGGTGATATAAACACATTTTTTGAGGTAATTTGAGAAGGCCAATAAGAAAACACATTCCAGTAATACATCAAGTGCTCAGATGTTTCTTTTCTCATTAAAAGGGAACCATTGTTTCTTTGAGAACTAACTAATTCTAAGACTGGGTCATGAAATATAAAAGATGCGCCTAGAGTATTTTGTAATTTTAAATTTGTGCATTAAAGAAGGGATCAAATAAGCAAATGAACAAAAAAAAACTGTGGTGAATGTAGATGGACATAGGAGCTAGATTTTAAAGCAGTTATTATAAATGTATCCAAAGAACTAAAGAAAATCAGGTTTCAGGAATGAAAAGGTGTGATGATAATGTCTAACCAAATAGAAAACATCAATAAAAATAAAGTTTGAAAAGAATTGAATGGAAAGTCTGGAACAGAAAATATCAATAGCTAAAACAAACCAAAAAAAAAAACAAAAAAAAACAGAGAAGTTCAAAGGTAGATTGGAGTCAGCAAGCGAATCAGTTGACTTGAAGAGAAAGTAAAATAGAATTATGATTTTCTAGGAATTCTTTTTTATTCTCACTGCCTTGATTTTTCTTTTTGTCTTTCTAGTCTATGGCAAACTACCTTAATTCACCTCTTCTTGAATCTTGGTGCTCTACAAATTCAGCAGAAATTATATTTTAGAACAAAGATCTGGCTCCAAGACTGTTACTTTATAAACAGCTATTTTATGAGTTTCTTAGTTTGTGCACATTTCCAAATTAATTTTACTCACCATTACCTTTTGCACATACAGATCTCACACCCCAAAGGTCTTGATTATTCTTTCCATTGCCTGGAACTCCAGTTAGATTCAAGATGCATTTCAGATCATGTCTCTTAGCCTCATCTGATTTCTTAGAGCACATTATACTTGGCATTGTTTTATCACTTATCATAATATATTTATTTGTTCACTTATATTTTTTGCTATCATTAACTAATTCCAAAAAACAGTAAATGCTTAAAAATACTCATTACTAGTTATATACTACAATGGAATTTAGTGAATACATACAGACTGATGAACAGAGACATTATGATAGCCCTCACAGAGCTCACAGTAGGTCATATTGTAGAAATATGAACAAGGAGGGAATTTACTTGCCTATATGGTAGAGAAATGATGGATTCTGAAAAGTAGGTAGCACCATGGTTTTATGTTTAGAAATTCAGAATTTGACACATCCAACAGGTACCCTCAATTCTAATTTCCACATTTTCAAGGTTCCATGATAATCATATTTAGTTCCCAATAATAATTAGTTGTGGGTTAACTCGTTTGTTGAAACCCATTCTAAATATCTCCCTAGGTAGATAGAAGTTTGCACATTGCCTTTTGTAGGTGTTTACGCTCCTGCAAATACTTGTCCTTGTTTGCAAGTAATCACATGTCCCTGATAATTGTTTTCAAATAATGCAATTCATCTCTTCCTTTCCTTCTATCACTTACTTTTTCCAGATTCCACATCACTGAGTCCTGGACTGCAGTGATTGGTATAAAATAATAGTGTTTGGATGAAACCACCTGACTTGAGAGCCCTGATAGCTTTCTTAGATGGGGCACTATTACATTGGCTATTGTGGCCATCCCCGAGTGGTCGTCTGAGCCATCCTCTTTCAAATAAAGGGCACACACTCAACCAAAGTCCAGTATATCATCCGATAGCAACAACCATGTGCTGAGTGCTGATTCTGTGCTGGTTTCTGTTTTAAGTACTTTTGCATGAGTTCTCTCACATA
The DNA here is from genome assembly GCA_021461705.1 of Cryptotis parvus. Lineage (NCBI taxonomy): Eukaryota > Metazoa > Chordata > Mammalia > Eulipotyphla > Soricidae > Cryptotis > Cryptotis parvus. Next base: position 73,989 of record JAJIBD010012764.1, on the reverse strand, counting down.
TCTGAGAGGAGTCGTTTTTGGGGGGATGGTGTTGGAGTTGAACCACAGTATGCTTAAAGAGCACTCTTGAGCACTCTGGGCTTTGTGCTCAGGGTCACTTCTGTAGTGATTGGGGAACCATGAATTGAACCTGCTGCCTGCAAGGCAAACACCTAAACTATGTACTTTCTCTCTGGTCCCTGGGAAATAATCTGACTTTCACTAGCAGATGAGGACCCTGTGGCTCAGAAGTGACACAGTTTGTCTAAGAACCCAGAGCTGTTGGGTGGCTTATGTGAGGTGGGGAGGAGAGAGACAGCCACTTTTGTCTGATTCATCTCCGCTGCCCAGGGACCTACTGAGAAGGCTAGGCCTTACTAAGGCTTTGCAGGTTCTTGTCTACCTCTCAGAAGAAGAATTTCAGGAGAAGAGCAGTAAAGTAAAATAGATTTTATTTGGAGGTTCTGAGGAAGCGGAGGGAGGGAGAGAAAGGGAGAGACAGTGTGCATCTCAAAAGGGGAGATGTGGGAACCTCTTGTGCTAGGGCAACACAAGTGCTTGGCCCCTTGGGCACAAACAGTACACTGGCTTGGGCAGCATATGCTCGCCCTTCCTTTGTTCAAGTGGCTTTTATAGGGGTTTTCTCAAGCTGCCCCTACGTTGGGGCTTCCACCTAGGTAAGAGTCTGTTGCTAAGGTGTTGTCAAGGGGGTAGTTTTGGGAGTAGTCAGTAGTCTTTAAATTTTTTTTTCCTGTCTTTTGTTCCTGTTGGAGCTTCTCTCTGACGGGGTGTCTAGCTTTCTAAGGGTCCCTTGGAGCCAGGTAGCACCTTAGTTCCTGTTTTCAGGTCCTGATGGCCTTAGGTGGTTTCACTATTCCTTAGGAATTGCATTGCTGTGGAGGCCCTTTCCTGTCTGCCTAGTCAAAGGCATTCTGCTTAGTCATGCTCTTCAATGTCACATCATGTCCAAATGAAGTCGCCGGATAGGATTCAAAATCCAAGTGCGAAATTCAGATGATTAGTTCTAGAAACACAGCTTTAATTTACAGACACCTACAATCATAGTCTGAGTTATAAATTAATTCAAACAAATTGGAGGAAATGATATTATGACCATAAACAAGACTCATATTTTATCTTGTGCCTAAAAAGTTAAAATGTGTTTGTATTTTGCAGTTCTTATCTATGTTTTTACAAACATTCAGGATTTAGATTCACAGGGTCCTCAGATTAAAGACATAATGATGCTGTTACCTACCTGGAAATATTCATTTACTAATAACGTATTTATGGAGATCTTTTTACTATATCTATTGTAAAATAGAAACATGCCGCACCCCTGGCCTTGTGACATCTCCAAACTCTACAATATAAACAGCACACAAGATTGAATGGGAATATAACATAAAAGCCAACTAAGCTCAATTAACAAAGCATTAACATCAAAGGCTTAACTAGCCACAAAAGTTTAGTAAAATCTTTTACAAGAACTTAATGTTCCCATGGTGAGATACAACAATTTTCACAAATTTTCTGTTACTGAAGTAACAGATCATTCCATTAGCTGTTGTGGTTTGGTGGGGTTGCCTGGTGCATTTGGGGCCCATGACTGTCCCTTCTCCACCCCAATAGCCCCCACCCTCTGTCCATATATGAAGGAATGGAACCACAGGCTTGTTGGTGATCAGTGGCCATTTAATTCAGTGGCTAGTTATAAAGACATCATGAAGGGTTTGGGGTAGGGGAGTTACATATTGTTGGTAAACAATGAACAGATCTAAAGCCCCTTACTTCCAGAGATAATCTTCTAGAGGATCTACCTAAAAGTGGAATTGCAGCTGAGGGCTACAGTTCATTAGATTCCTTCTAGGAGGTCCACCCAAGGGCCAGATTCCATCCAGGGGCTTATTATTTTCTCATTTCCTTTGCCAGTAACTGTAAACAATCATATTAAATTTGCTTAATAATATTTGTAGTCATTTTGTATAAACACAGTAAGCTTATACACCCTGGATAAGCTTAACATGGTCTCTCTAGACTCATAGCAAAGGATGGTTCTTCCTGGGGCTATCTCACCATGTATCCCAGACTACAGTGTTTGGGACAAATTAGCTTCCTAACCCCAACAGGTCTTTACTCAGTCACTTCTTTATAGGTCATGTCAGAGTCTGTTCCATGACCATACTCTTAACTTATTACACTTCTTATGGTGCTTAGCCTGGCCCATGTCAAGACCAGGATAGCTTACTCATAGCTTGCAATGTGTCCATCCACATCCCACAGAGGAACCCTCCTTTTGGGGAGTAAGGAACTAAGGTCAATCTGAGGGCAACTGAGGTTTAAGTCAGGTAAATGTAATGGATGCCCAGGAATAAGTATTTCAGAGTCAATTAACTCCTATATTATAAAAGCATAGCATTATCTGTCTTCCTTGTCTATACTAAAAAGGACATTGTGCTAACATAGAAATAGGCAAAAGAAATAAAAAGAAAAAGTAAAGCAATATTTCACTTACAGTACAAAATCCAAAGCCATCAGATGGTGTGATTTTATAAGTTGGTGTGTCTGATTAGGAGATAGTTTTACTGACTGGTAGGGAAGAAAGACACAAGGAGAGGTTAAAGTTAAACACAGAAGACTTGGTGTGACCTGGAAGGATAGGGCGTGTCACCAGGAGCACTGGAATAGGAGCATTTAATTAACCTATGCTCTCTGCAGGACAATCTGATGTTAAACCCGAGATGCCTAGGACAGTTAGCTACTCAATGGTAGTAAGCAGTATAAAATAAGTTATTGTAGGCCTACTGTAGGGGTAGACCTGAGGGTTGTTGGGAAAATGGAGAAAATGATGGAGGGAAGGTGGCAGTGGTGGTGGGTTGGTGCTGGAATAGTGAATTCCTGTAACAAAGCATCAAGCATGGCTCTGTAAACCATGGTGTTTAAATAAGTGGGGGAAAGTACTATTTACATGTCTTCTTAATTGTGTTCCATTAGTACAGAATTTTAATTTTTATAAAATTAATTCTGTTAGATTTGATATCTAAGATACAGAAGTGGAAAGAATCAACCAATTATCCCTTAATTTTTTTTTCAGGAGACCATTAGCAAACCCACATACCCTTCCAGTGATGTAGTTCGGTATTATTTTCCCCATGCTATTCTCATAGGATATGAATCTGGAAGATGTTAAGTACCACAGAAGTCAGAAAACAGAAAATTTAGTGACTCAAATTTTGTAATGCAGAAGCAATGGTTAAAAAAAAATTGAAAAGGGTGGCCAGAGAGATAGTTCAGTGTAATGCACTTATTCTGCAGATGGCCAGCCTGTATTCAGGGACACACCACCTGTGTCCCTGAACTCCACCAGAAGTAAGCCCTCAACACGGAGGTACTAGTAGGCCCTGCAACACAAGGTGTGGCCATAAAATTAAAAAAAAAACAAGAAGTGAAAAATAAACTTGAATTTAGAGGAAACCCCACAAAAATCGAGGCTCTTCATAAAAATGCATCTCAAAATCATTCAAGAAATGTATGTAAATCACTGTATTACTGTATCACTGTCTTCTCATTGTTCATTGATTTGCTCGAGGCAGGCACCAGTAACATCTCCATACGTCTTGTCATCCTGTCATAAGCAAATGTAGCTCAAGGGCATCTGCTTGCTCCAGGGACAGGAAAAGCCTCAAACCATTCTTCAGGTCATAGATTGAGGTCCATAATTGTTGCTAGTTTTTGGCATAGCAAATGAAACACGGATAGCTTGCCAGGCTCTGCCATGTAGGAGGTATACTATCAGTAGAAAGCTCTCATCTTGAGCATTTACTGATGTATGCAAAAAGTGATCTAAGTGAAAAACCATACACTATCACTATCACTATCCTCCCATTGATCATCTATTTGCTAGAGGTGGCACCAATAATATCTCCATATGTCCTGTCTCATGCTAGTAGAGACCAAGGGCATCTGCTCGCTCCAGGAACATAAAGAGCCTCAAACCATTATATTAGGTCATGGGAATGAACTAATATAATTGTTACTGGTATTTGTCGTATCAAATAAAACAGGGCAGCTTGCCAGGCTTGCCATGCAGGTGGCATACCCTTGTAGTCACCTCTAAATATAGCATTTATAGATGAACTGCGTGGCCGCAAGTTGCCTCGCAAGACAGGCTGTGATAGGCTGTCGCTGGGTGGAGTTTTGAAGAGAGGAAAGTCGGATGTGGAAAATGGCGGCCCAATGGAGTGGGGGGTCATCTGGCTTGTTGTGCGGCTCTGCTGGGGTGGCGGGCTAGGGCTAGAACCCGCCATCCCTCCCGGGTGCCTGGTGAGTGGCTGGGCACAGGGAGAGCAAGTAGCAGCTCTGCCCCATGTCTGTAAGTCTCTGGATCAGCATACCTGGGCCGGATTAAAAAAAAAAACTGCTGCAGGGTGGAACTTCGATGAGACGGGCTGTGATAGGCTGTCGCTGGGTGGAGTTCTGACGAGAGGGAAGTCCGGATGTGGAAAATGATGGCCCAATGGAGTGGGGGTCATCTGGCTTGTTGTGCGGCTCTGCTGGGGTGGCGGGCTAGGGCTAGAGCCCACTATCCCTCCAGGTGCCTCGTGAGTGGCTGGGCAAAAGGAGAGCAAGTAGCAGCGCTGCCCCATGCCTGTAAAGTCTCTGGATCAGCATACCTGATTTTTTTCTCAGGTATGCTGAAAAACCATACAAACAATAATAATTACACAACAACAAAATTGCCATTGTTAGTTTTAAAACCTGCCTCAGAGGTTAGTGCCTTGAGTAATTAGAAAATAAGGCATCCCATAGGGTCACTCTTGACCAGTGAAACATTAAATTCTGAATATAGCATCTAATTGTTCTGTCAAGAGTCACTTTATACAGAGCTAGCATAATAGCACTTTTTGGGTGTTATTTTATTTAATACTTTCAAAAGCTGGGAAAAGCATTCGCACTGCCCGCCTGTCCTTCGCCAACTATAAGACCAAGATGACTGCCCTCCAATGCCCTGATGGATCTATCACATCTTCCAGAAAGGCAATGGAGAAGATTATCCAGGACTTCTACTCAGATCTCTTTGATAGCCACGTCCACCTGCCCACATATCAAATTCCACAGGATGGATATGTCATTCCCAACGTTCTCCCTTCTGAAATCCGACATGCCATCTCGTCGGTAAAGAAGGGAACAGCACCAGGCCCACACAAAAGTCAGACCCGAACACCTGAAGAATCTGCTGTCAGTACTCATCAATACACTAGCTCGGCTCTTTAAATGCTACTGTCCGAATACAAGGTGCCCTCCTAATGGAAAACCAGCAGAACAGTTCTACTGTTCAAGAAAGGAGACATTCACGACATTGGCAACTATAGCCCCATCTGCCTGTTGTCCGTCATCTACAAGCTGTTTACATGAGTCATCCTGAACAGGATTGGCAGAACACTAGATGAAGGACAACCATGCAAGAAGCTGGCTTCCGGAAAGGATTCAGCCCAATCGACCACATCCACATGGTAACCAAGCTCATTGAGGTTTGTAGGGAGTACAAGATGCTGCTCTGTCTCACGTTCATTGATTTAAAGAAAACCTTTGATTCTGTGGAGACTGAAGCAGTCATCGAAGCCCCTAGCCAAACAGGGTGTTCAAACCCATCAAACCCATCAAGATCCTTCGTGAGCTCTATTATGGATGCACCACCAGGATCTCACCATTTTACAAGGAAGTGATCATTGATGTCAAAAGAGGGGTTCGACAGGGTGATACCATTTCACCAAAACTCTTCAGCGCCACCCTCGAGAACATCATGCGACAATTAGAATGGGAAGGAATGGGAGTGAAGATAGATGGTTGGCAACTACACCACCTCCGCTTAGCTGATGACATCGTTCTAATAACACCAAACATTAGCCAAGTGGCACAAATGCTGGCTGACTTTTACCGAGAATGTGGAAAGATAGGTCTACAGCTGAATCTAAAGAAAACTTTGTTTATGAAAATGAACTAGTTCCAGAGGCCTCATTCACTTTCAATGGAACAGACATCTCTGAATGCAGCATTTAGGTGTACCTAGGTGAGAAGTCAACATGATGAACGACCTAAAACCTGAGCTGCGCAGGAGGAAGAGAGCGGCATGGAATGCCTTCAAAGGCATCAAAGAAATAGCTAAAAGGACAAAGAATCTCCAGCTCCAGGCACATCTCTTTGACTTCACCATTCTCCCAGCATTAACATACGCCTCAGAGACCTGGGCCCTACGAAAGCAGGATGAGAATGCTATTCAGGTCTCCCATAGAGGAATCAAAAGAGCTATGCTTGGAATATCACGCCTCACTCAAGTGAGAGAAAGGAATCCGGACTTCCGACCTCCGTCACTATTCCAGAATCAGGGATGCTGTCTTGTTTGCCAAGGCATCAAAAATCAGATGGGCTGGACATGTAATGCAATTTGGAGATGACCACTGGACTAGAGCCGTTAGCGACAGGATCCCACGGGATGTCAAAAGATCACGTGGCTGCCCACCTACAAGATGGTCAGACTTCCTTGTCAAGATCCTGAAGGAATGGTTTGTGGCTCTTCATATTCCTGAATCAACCAGATGCTATTGGGCTACATTGGGCGCCAGTAACATTTCCAATGGAAATGTTACTGGGGCCCACAAAGCAAATCGATGAATAATGGGATTCAAGTGATCAAGTGATCAAGTGACTTTCATTAACTTAAGGGCCAATTAATTACTATTATGATTTCCAAATTTAAAGGCTTGAAGTAAGTTACTCAGAGTCACAGGAGTAGATGAGCTTTTATTCTATCACTATCTATCACTATCTTCCTGTTCATCATCTATTTGCTCGAGCGGGCACCAGTAATATCTCCATATGTTCTGTCTCATACTAGTAGAGCCCAAGGGCATCTGCTTGCTCCAGGAACATAAAGAGCCTCAGACAATTATATTAGGTCATGGGAATGACCTAATATAATTGTTACTGGTATTTGGCATATCAAATACGACACGGGCAGCTTGCCAGGCTTGCCGTGTGGGTGGCATACTCTTGTAGTCACCTCTAAATACAGCATTTATCGATGAACCACACGGCTGATTGCAGCCGTGCAAGCCAGGCTGTGATAGGCTCATCTGCTGCTGGGTGGCGTTCTGACAAGAGGGAAGTCCGATGTGGAAGATGGCTGCCCTCATGGAGTGGGGGGTCGTCTGGCTAGTTTTGAGGCCCTGCTGGGGTGGCGGACCAGGGCTAGAACCTGCTATCCCTCCTGGGCTCCTCCTGAGTGGCTGGGCACAGGGAGATCAAGTAGCAGCTCTGCCCTATGTCTGTAAGTCTCTGGATCAGCATACCTGGGCCAGATTGAAAAAAAACTGCTGAAGGGTGGGTGTCGATGATCCGGGCTGTGATAGGCTCCTCTGCTGCTGGGTGGCGTTCTGACAAGAGGGAAGTCCGATGTGGAAGTTGGCGGCCCTCATGGAGTGGGGGGTCATCTGGCTTGTTGTAAGGCCCTGCTGGGGTGGCGGGCCAGGGCTAGAACCCGCCGTCCCTCCTGGGTGCCGCATGAGCACAGGGAGAGCAAGTAGCAGCTCTGAGCCATGTCTTTTATGGGGCAGCTCTGCCCCATGTCTTTTATTCTATAGTAAATCATTTCCAAAGTTATCACATATAACAGCAGTCGTTGGTTCCATTCAGAAGTCTGTGGATATGCGGTTGAGGTAGACTTGTCTGGGTAGCTGTATGGACAGTCATTTTTGGCTTACCTCTTGAAGCTCACTTTCCATGTTTCACAGTGAATCCTCGTATACCTAAAACTCAACTATAAATTCCTTTTTTAAATCATGGTAGATAAACAGAAGCATTTAAAACATTGGTGCATTTAAAATTTTTATTTTTCAGAATGGTAACACTGAGGCTATATATTTTTTATTAATTATTTTGAAAAAAATTATAATTGAGAGTCCATGGTTTACAATGCTGTTACAATTCGTTTTTCCTGCACATAATTCCATCAACAATGTACTCACCTCCTTCTCCCAAGGATCTTGAGACCCCCTCTTTCCTATGTCCCCCCATAACTTAATTTTGTGAATCAGTTCTCCTGTAAGTTGAGGCTGTTTATTTTCTGTTCTAAGAAAAACCAGAAATAAGGCCTTTTTAGAGGCTGTGGGTATTTTTTTTAACATTTTATTATACCACTGTGAGATATACAATTACAACGTTGTTCACGCTTGGAGGTTTCGGTCACACAGTGTTCCAGCACCCCGCCCTCCACCAGTGCCCATCACCCACCACCCATGTCCCCAATTCCCTCCTCCCTCCCACGTCCTGCCTAAATAGCAGGTTCTTTATCTCCTCTCTCTCTCCCTCTCTCTCTCCTCCTTCTCTCACACATAGTGGGTTGCACTACGTACACTTAGAAGCCATCATTTGCATTTTTCTGTCTGTATTTAATGCTCAGTTCTATGTTGGTATCAGACCTTTTGACATTTATTCGCACATGTTCCCTTCTCTATCTTACCTAACCTCTGACTCCCACGCCGCTGTGGCAATTTCCACTTTTGGTAAGATCACCTGGTATATTTATGTCATGCAAATAAATGCAGTCATAATATGTCTCTCTCTTTCCTTCTGACTAATTTCACTCAACATGATTCTTTCCATGTCCATCCATTTATAGGCAAATTTCATAACTTCATTTTTCCTGACAGCTGCATAGTATTCCATTGTGTAGATGTACCACAATTTCTTTATCCAGTCATCAGTTCTCAGGCATACTGGTTGTTTCCAGGTTCTGGCTATTGTGAATAGTGTTGCTATGAAAATAAAAGTGCGGATTGTGTTTCCGCTGTGGGTTTTTGGCTTCCCAGGGTATATTCCCAGGAGTGGTATGGCTGGGTCAAAGGGGAGCTCATTTCTAGTCTTTGGAGGAATGTCCATATTGTTTTCCAGAAAGGTTGTACAAGTTGACATTCCCACCAACAATATATGAGGGTCCCCTTTTCCCGCATCCAAGGCTGTGGATATTTTGATTATTTCTAATTTTGTCGATTCAGGCCATAAATATGAACATTCCTTAATGAGTCAAGTGATTTCAAATCAGTCCAATCCTGGAGATGGACCAGCCTCCAGGATTACTCTTCTCTGGGCTCACAAGGTCCTGGACCGGGCTTGGCCAAACCTCCCTGTGATTTTTCTAGGTCCTGCAGATGATGGAGTTATACCCTGAATGGTTATCATCAATCCTGTACTGTCTGTACACATTACCTGAACGAACAGTTTCAGGTTCTTCCTGTTCCTGGAGTGAACAGATGCCCTTGGACTGTACTAGCACACCACAGGACATATGGAGATGTTACTGTTACTGGTGTCCACTCAAGCAAATCGATGAACAACAGGAAGACAAGTGATACGAATGACAAGTAGTGTCTGTCTCACAAGAAGGATATTTTAAAACCACTTGTACAAGTTGTGAAATGCCTGTAACTGCTTTGTGTCTCATACTATTTTTTAACGATTTTATTAAATTGGCTTATTTATTTATTTATTTATTTGCTTTTTGGGTCATACCCGGCAATGCTCAAGGGTTACTCCTGGCTCTTTGCTCAGGAATTACTCCTGGCAGTGCTCGAGGCGTCCATGTGGGATGCCAGGGAATAAACCCAAGTCAGCTGCATGCAAGGCAAATGCCCTCCCTGCTGTGCTATTGGCTCAGGCCCCATGTGTCTCATACTATTTATAGTAAAATACAACTGAAATATTCTTCCTTTGTTCTGGCCAATATAGATTACAGAGATTTTCTCAATTTTTACTTACTTAAGGACATTAAGCCTCAGTCAAATAAAGCTTTGAAAATGTAATATTAAATCTTTCATTTTCATTATTTTGATGGGATATACCCAATGTTATATCACAGACATGTGGCAGAGCTGCTACCGGCTCTCCCTATGCCCAGCCACTCACGAGGCACCCGGGAGGAATGGTGGGTCCAAGCCCTGGTCTGCCACTCCAGCAGAGTGTGGAAGCAAGAGGCCAGATGACCCACCCACTCCATGAGGACCTCCATTTTCCACATCCGGACTTCCCTCTTGTCAGAACTCCACCCAGGAGAAGAGCCTATCATAGCCCGGCTCATCAAGACCCACCCTGCAGCAGTCTTTTTCAAGTCTGGCCCAGGTGTGTTGATCCAGAGACTCACGGACATGGGGCAGAGCTTCTACCAGCTCTCCCTGTGTCCAGTCGCTCACGAGGTGCCCGGGAGGGATGGTGGGTTCTATCCCTGGCCCGCCACCCCAACAGAGCCTCACAAGAAGCCAGATGACCTCCCTACTCCATGAGGGCTGCCATTTTCCACATCCGGACTTCCCTCCACCCAGTAGAAGAGCCTATCACAGCCTGGCTTGCGAGGATGCAAGCGTCCCGCGGTTCATCAATAAATGCTGGAGATCAGAGGTGACTGCAAGAGTATGCCACCCATGCAGCAGAGCCTGGCAAGGTACCCGTGTAGTATTTGATATGCCAAATACCAGTAACAATTATAGACCTCATTCCCATGACCTGATGGAATGGTTTGAGGCTCTTTATGTTCCTGGAGCAAGCAGATGCCCTTGGGCTCTACTAGCATGAGACAGGACATATGGAGATGTTACTGGTGTCTGCTCAAGCAAATCGATGATGAACAGGAAGACAGTGATATAGTGATACCCAATGGTACCCAGGGCTTTTTCCTGTCTCTGTGCTCAGCAGTGACTACTGGTGGTTTTTGGAGGACCACAGGCAGTTCTGGTCATTGAACTAGGATCAGCCATGTGCAAGTAAATTTCTTAACCTCTTTTATCTCTCTGGCACTGCAGTATCATTTTTAAATAAATAAGTTTTTAAAAAGAAATTTACAATATTTTTAAAGGTATGTGTTTTCTTAGAATTTATGTAAAAGTACAATTTCATTTTTTAATACTAATAACATACAGAAAACTACTATTTGTTTAACTAACAAGTCACATTTAATTTATTAACAAGTCATATTTTCTTGGTTACATTTTTAAAACCTTTCCTTCTGTTTTTCCTTCCTTCCTTCCTTTGCATAACATAAATGTAAATTTAAAATATTGACATCAAATACACATGTAAAAATGATCCAACTTAGAATATCATTACCTTCAACTTACAGCTATAGTGAGTGTTCTAGGACTAGTTAATAGAGAAGAAAAATGGTATGTCTTAATTATCAGGGACTTCTATTACAAAATACCACAGATTGGAAAAAAAAAGTACCGTGAACTGGTAATGTTTAACTACAGAAGTTCATATATCATAGTCTGGAAACTTGTATCTAAATGTTATGAGTTACCTGATATCCAATGATAATATGACAACTCCTATGGTTTCATAGATTTTCTGAATTGGAGTTTCTAAACAGCAGAAAATATTGGATGTAATAAGTAAAGGATGCTAGTTAATGGGTGTTCATATATTCTCTTCCACTTTCCTTTCCAAATGTATTTTTTTTTATTTACGGTACAATTAATAATGGATTCTCATGGACAGAATCCCACCATATTTTCCATTGCCCACATCTAGTTTTCCATCTAGTTTGCCCACATCTAGTTTTCCTTTACTTTCCATCCTATTCTCTGCTCAGGAAAACTGACCTGTATTTATGTCTTCACTGAGTTATTTCGCATTTAAAAAGCCAGTTAAGTCGTCCCTTCCCCCTCCATCTTGTCGAGCCTGGTGGCCCTGCCCGCTGAGCTGCCCACCGGCCAGCATAGGGCCTCACGGACGGCTGGGGAGGCTGGCGCTCGGCTCGCGCCGGCCTAGCTGACCATGGAACCCCGAGGAGGGCAGTTGGGTTTTGGGAGTGGGCCCGTCGCCTCTGAGGGGTCCCGGAAGCAGCCGGATGAGACTCGCCCATCACACTAGCCACCATTTTTGCTGTCCGACGCTGCAAAACGGCCTCAGACCAGATCAACAGAGCAAAAGCCAGTTCGAGCCCAGGTCGCGCGGCCGCCTTGGTCCACTAAAATAATGAAACAGTAATGTCTTTTAATGCACTGCAGTCAACGAAGAGCAGGAAAGTTTGTTGGGAAGGAGATATAAAGAGGAAAGAAATGACATACAGAACCTGCCAAGTGGTTGAGGTGCGGGAGGGGAGAGGGAGGTGGGGACATTGGTGATGGGAGATGGGTTTGGGCGGAGGGTGCGTGTTGGAACACTGTGGAACCAAGGCTCTACATGAGCATCTTTCAATTAAAAAAAAAGGTGGAATCTTCCACAAACATGTGGGAATCAGAGGTTAGGTAAGACAGAGAAGGGAACAGTGTGCTAATATTTGTCAAAAATGATAATACCAGTCTAGAACTGAGCATTCAATATAGGAAAAAAGATATACATGATGATCTCTGAATGTATGTATTGCAATCCACAATGTGTAAGAGAAAAAAAAAGAGAGAGAGAAGAGATAAAGAATTTGCCATAGAGGCGGGCTGGGGGAGGGGGAGGGAAGTGGGGACATTGGTGTTGAGAAGTGGGCACTGGTGGAGGGATGGGTGCTGGAACACTATGTGACGGAAACCCAAACATGAACATCTTTGTAATTGTATATCGCATGGCGGTGTAATAAAATATTAAAAAAAAGCCAGTTAATATACAGAGTGCAGAATTCAAAATTTGAATATCAGATGCAGAACAAATGAAAGTTTAGTATATCTTCTAAAACATTTGTGATAATTATCCTAAAATATTATTTATCTATTTTTAATTCTGAGCCTATTGAGCAGTGCTTAAGGTACTCAGAGACCTCTCCTGGAGATTCTTGGCCCAGCTGGGCAGACCTGATGATTGAGTGCTCTGGTCGCCACTGTTAGGGTCCGACAATGTGCAGCAATGATGGAGGAGCCACACAGTTCTTGGGTCTCACATACGCAAGGCATGCACGCCATATTCTTTTGAGCTATTCCCTCAGTTCCTTATTTGTTTTCTGCAATTTAAAATTTTCTATATGACCTTACTTTCAGTTTTATAACTCTTGCAATTCTATCTTCATTCCATTTGGTTCCTACTTAAGCTCCACTGCTGGGGCACTCTAGTAGAAGATAGGAAGGTGATAGGAGAGGAAAGTAAACATATTTATATTCCTGTCTGCTGTTTAGCTTGCACTGACTTTGTTTCTTTCCCGAAGCTCACTACTTTTCAAGGAAACTATTTCTATAGGAACCTCTATCTTCAGGTTCCTGGTACCGGATTTTCTTTAATCAGTAGAGGATGGAAGCAACTCTATTGATGTTACCAGTCCTGGGTTACTGTATTATTTCTTGTGATGTCCTTAACTCATACTGTAGCTTTGTAAATAAGTCCTCTTTGTAAATTAACTCCTCTTAAATTATACTATGAAAGCATTGGCAGGAACAAAGTACTTTAAAATGTCTTTTCAAATAAAAGTTCTCTTACAGAATAAAAACTTAATGAAATTTAATCTATTGCTTTCATACTTTATTCAATATCCTGTTTTCTCTTTGAGCATTTGAGTTTTAAGAACAAATCTCCATATTCAGAACTTCTGGTCTAATAAAGTCTTTCACTGTATCACTGTATCACTGTCTTCCCGTTCATCATCGATTGGCTTGAGCGGGCACCACTAACATCTCCATATGCCCTGTCTCATGCAAGTAGAGCCCAAGGGCAGCTGCTTGCTCTAGGAACATAAAGAGCCTCAAACCATTCCATAAAGTCATGGCAATGAGGTCTATAATTGTTACTCATATCTGGCATATCAAATAGACACAGGTAGCTTGCCAGGCTCTGCTGTGCGGGTAGCATACTCTTGTCATCTCTAAATCCAGCATTTAAATAAAGTTTAAATGACAGAATTCAAGCTTATTCATTCCCATTTCATCCATTTTATATACATTTTTAAAAGGAATTTTAACCATTCAATGAGGAACACATTTTTTTAACTCCTCAGGTGAGGGAATCAATGCTCAGAAAACTTAATGAGAAACCAGCACATTTCTGAAAGTCTCACTCTCAGAGAGTATACTAGTTCTAATGAGGCTCACTTGACAGATTACTAAAGATTTATTAGGCATGTGCAGTAGGGGCATTGTTCTGAGAACTATACATATATTTACTAATTTATCCTGAAGTGCTCCCTAAAGCCCTCTGAGGAAGGTACAAACAGGCAGAGAAAGGTAATTTTTCCAAGTACTACAGAAAGAAAACAGTACATCAACAGTAAATCAAGATGTCACAGAATAGTTCCAGAGCTCATCACATCCCACTGTCCTGTCTTTCCCTGTAGTGAAGCCATCTTGGATATTTGAACCAAACTCAAGAAACACCAAGTGATGAGATATACCAAGTGATGTGACTATTTGGGGGCAAGGTCTTCTGATGTGGAGTAAGAGCTCTGCCTTTTGCCAAAAGAGATTCTTGCAAGCCAGGGGATTCTTAATCCTAAAGTTTTTCAGCACAGGGGACAGATTTGCTCTGATTTAAAGAGAGCAGCAACATCAGACATTAGCTGCCCATCAGAACCTTGCCCAGAATAGGATGTTGCTTCCAGATCTCCCAGAAAGAACGTACCCTGCACACTCATTGTCTGAAGCCAACTCTGACAAGTTATATGCCCCCTATCTCTTGAAAGCTATTGAGGTGAAATTTAAATCTTTTCCCTGAACTTCAATTTCTACCACTCTTGTTTTCACAAGAGTGTTTTTTTCTAGTGATATACAATAGTTAGCCTGGTAAAAGTACTGAGTATAAGGAAATGAGGATGCATGAGGGAAAAATACAGGACTATTTAAAACTAAGTAGTATCAGGACTTTATAGCTGGCATACTTTACTGCCTGAAAACTGCAGTGTGCTACCTTAAAGACTATTACAACTTATTAGAAAATTCAATTGGATGGCTGGTGAGAAAAATGAAAGAGAAATGGGAATGACTGCTCTCCCTTTTGCAAAAATTTAAAAAAATGCAAAGAAAAATGTCCAAATCATCCACATAACAAAAGGAGAGTACTTTTGTTTGTTTCCTTTGGGGGTTGCTACTTCTGGTGGTTCTGGGGCTTAACATCACTCCTGTTGGTACTCAAGGGGCCATCTGGAGTCAGGGGTCAGGCCCATGGTCTCACACTTGGTGGGCATATGAGCGTGTGCTTACCACTTGAATGGCATTCCAGTTCCAAGAATAGTCTAAAAAAGTACAAACTAGATTACACAATTAGACAGGCTAAACACAACAACAACAAAAATACTTTATGCTTGACATGCATACTTCATCTATTACTAATGAGTCAGTAAATGAAGTACAAAACTTGAGATTTTAATGCATGATGAGAGGTGTCTTACTTCTGGATGAAAAGGTTTTTAACCAAATAGATGTAGAATATCACTCAATTGATTATCACTTTTATTTCCTGCACTCTGCTGCTTGAAATTTGGACAAGTTTGAACTCAGACAAGTCAATTAACTTATAAATTTTCATTTTCTCCTCATTTAGAGTTTAAGTCCCACCAAGTTGTCAAATTAGCTAAATAACAGTAGAGTCTTTGAAGCTCTTTCATAATGTGTCAGGTTTTGCACATGACTTTAATAACAGAAGCTGGGCCCTTGCATGTTATTGATGAGGGACACTGCCAGGATCAACGCTGACAAGTTAGTATGTGTGGGGGATTTAGGGACTTTGCATGCTTGGCGGTCAGTCTTCTAGCTTTACGGGCAGTGCCTTGAGGTAGGGTTGTGGGATTCAACCCTGAAACTGCTGAATATCACATGTTACCCAATACTTCAGAATTGCCTCCAAAGGGTTGAGTGTTCTTTCTACCCTTTCAGTGACAAAGCAGAAAACAAACAACTTGCAGTTCCATATATGTGCAAACAAATTGTGACACCACAAAGCTTCTGGGCTTGTTAGAAAGCAGATAGGGATACAATTATGTAGACAGACAATTCTAAGCTTAACAACTGAGGAAAAGGCGGTGGGGTGCAAAGTGTTGATAGGCAATAGAAGAAACTCAGATTGAAGTTTGCAATGCTCGGAAGCTCTGCTAACACAACCCCCATCTCCTGCCCCAATTATTCCCTCAGGATTTAAGAACACTGTAGTTTGTTTTGAAAAAAGCAGCCATCCTATGGAAAAAAATGGAGCACATCAAATGTAGAAGCATTCCAAATTAGTCTTCAAGCCAGGAGCTGATAATGTAAATTGCCTTGGTAAGACCACCTAAAGGGAGCTTTCTTTGGAAAGTTTATTTTTTAGCTTAGAGCTGGAGAGCAACAAAGGCCCAGCACAAAGTCTGCTCCTGCTTGACAATGATGGAATGCATACACCCTGGGGTGGGCTTTCCTCCCCATTTCTCCTGGGCCTTGCTCTTAGGGATCAACATGGAGACTAGGAATTAAAGATGCCAGGAAAAGAATGTACAGCTTCAGTCTCCACATATTCATAACCCTGGTTTTTCTTAATCTCAGAGCCAGTTTTAAGGGATTGCAAAGAAGTGTATCCTTCCTTCCTTCCTTCCTTCCTTCCTTCCTTCCTTCCTTCCTTCCTTCCTTCCTTCCTTCCTTCCTTCCTTCCTTCCTTCCTTCCTTCCTTCCTTCCTTCCTTCCTTCCTTCCTTCCTTCCTTCCTTCCTCCTCCCTCCCTCCCTCCCTCCCTCCCTCCCTCCCTCCCTCCCTCCCTTCCTTCCTCCCTCCCACATTCTGTTCCTTCCTCCCTCCCTCCTTCCCTCCCTCCCTCCCTTCCTTCCTCCCTCCCTCCCTCCCTTCATTCCTCTCTCCCTCCTTCCCTCCCTCCCTCCTTTCCTTCCTCCCTTCCTCCTTCCCTCCCTTCCTCCTTCCCTCCCTCCCTCCCTTCCTCCTTCCCCTCCCTCCTCCCTCCTTCTTCCCTCCTCCCTCTCTTCCTCCTTCCCTCCCTCCCTTCTTCCTTCCCTCCCTCCCTTCCTTCCTCCCTCCCTCCCTTCCTCCCTCTCTCCCTCCTCCCTTCCTTCCTCCTTCCTCCCTCTCTCCCTCCTCCCTTCCTCCCTTTCTTCCTCCATCCCTCCCTCCCTCCCTCCCTCCCTTCCTCCCTCCCTCTTCCCTACCTCCCTCCCTCCCTCCATTCCTCCCTCCATCCCTCCCTCCCTTCATTCCTTCCTCCCTCCTTCCTCCCTCCCTCCTTCCCTCCCTCCCTCCCTCCATTCCTCCCTCCATCCCTCCCTTCATTCCTTCCTCCCTCCCTTCCTCCCTCCCTCCCGTCCGTTCCTCCCTTCCCTCTGTCCTTCGATCCTTCCCTCCCTTCCCTCCGTCCATCTGTCCTTCCCTCCCTCCCTCCTTCCCTCCCTCCCTTCCTTCCTTCCTCCCTCCCTTCCTTCCTCCCTCCCTCCCACCCTCCCTTCCTCACTTCTTTCCTTCCTTCCTTCCTTCCTTCCTTCCTTCCTTCCTTCCTTCCTTCCTTCCTTCCTTCCTTCCTTCCTTCCTTTCTTCCTCTCTACCTCCCTCCCTACCTTCCTCCATCCCACCCTCCCTTCCTCACTTCTTCCCTTCCTTCCTCCCATCTCCCTCCCTCTCTCCTTCCCTTCCTTCCTTCCTTCCTTCCTTCCTTCCTTCCTTCCTTCCTTCCTTCCTTCCTTCCTTCCTTCCTTCCTTCCTTCCTTCCTTCCTTCCTTCCTTCCTTCCTTCCTTCCTTCCTTCCTTCCTTCCTTCCTCTCTTCTTCCCTCCCTCCCTTCCTCTCATTGAATCAGTGTGTAATGGACAGTTACCCAATCATAAAACTGTTCATGATTGGGTTTCAGTCATACAGTGTTCCAACACTAGATCTCCACCAGTACACATTTCAACACCAATGTGCCCTGTTTCCCTTGTGCGCCCCAATCCGCCTCTGGCAGGCACTCTTTCTTGAGTGGAGACCTTAGCTGAAGTGC
Organism: Cryptotis parvus; assembly: GCA_021461705.1. Taxonomy (NCBI): domain Eukaryota; kingdom Metazoa; phylum Chordata; class Mammalia; order Eulipotyphla; family Soricidae; genus Cryptotis; species Cryptotis parvus. The sequence goes on along the minus strand of JAJIBD010012764.1, from coordinate 56,111 downwards.
TAATTTAAGCAGTGTATACCCATCCGTGTCTCTGCCTTCGCTGCTTGCCTCATTAGAAGGTGGAGGATGTCTGCTTTCCTCTCAGTAATTTTGTTTCTCCAAGGCCCTTCATTCTTTGCATTCCCACCTTTCCTTTTTGCCCTCTGTCCCCTAAAAGACCTAGGAAATAATATAAGACACCATTGCTCGCCTGGACTACTAACCTCATTTCCCAGAAGGTTTTCTTTTTTTCTTGTCCTGACATTCTCTGAAAACCGCCAAAGGGGTATTTCCAAAACAAACGGGCTGTGAGGCCATTGCAAGTCTATAAGCTTACAATCATAATGGGAGCAATCATCATCTTTGTGTGCTTGGTTTCCGATCTAGTGCCTGGCATATAGTCGATGCTGAACAAATGTTTGCTTAATTGGGATAGAACCAGAGTTCAGCCATTTATTAACATGCATGACCACACTTTCTTCTAAGTTATTGTGTGTGAGCACTCCAAATTCCCCAAATTTCCACAGGCAAAAACTCTCTTTTCCACAACTGTTTCCCCACACAAGGAATTAAATTATCTAAGAAGGTTTAGGAGTGGGGGGGAGAATGTTTGAAAACTGAGTTCTGTGACAGCTTCCTACTAACCCCCAAAAAGATACTTTACTAAAAAAGAATTATCATAGGAGTGACTTAATATGATTCTTTTGCAAGTTCTATGACAAACATTAAAGTGATTTCATGTAATTCAATATAATATTAATTGAGAATCTATTGTATGCCAACTGCTACCAGAGGCTAGATGGGGTTGGAGCTTATCCCCCTGGCAACAAGTTTTTCCTTTAGTAAAACCTAAAACTACTCACCAGGCTTGAAGTAGCCCAAAGGCATGACATTAATATCCCTTTGAGACTCAAATCCTGACCACTATAGAGATGGAGAAATTGAGGCACTACAGGATGGATGCCAGATGCTGTATGTGGAAAATGAGGCATGACTCTGAGAAAGGTGGACTCTCCAGAAAGGAAAAACATTAAGAGAAACTAAAAGGTCATTAGAAAAACATGGAAAGGACATCAAGAGTCTTTCCTTAATGACACTGCTCTGGAAACCTACAGAGAAAGCCCCAGGCAGAGGCAGTTTGGGAAAAGCCTTAGTATGAAACAACGTAGAACACACTAGAGAGTACATATTCCTGCATCTCTGCCCTGGATTTGTAACTCCTCTATTGCCTATTTTCCATTTTGGGTCACCTATGTCTTAACCTATGATGCATACTGACACTTTTTCTACTCTGGAGAAGCCCTTGTATCTCTTCCCCAACTCCCCAGCCCCCCACTGTCTCTCCTCATATTTCTCTAAACGAGATCATTTCACTTCACTGCCCTTGTCCTCTTGCAATTCTGAAATTTGGCCAAGGAGGGACTTGAGGAGCATTTGTGTCTGATAAGGGCAGTCGAGATGGAGCAAAAGGGTCCTTCTCAAACTCTAACCTCCTTCTTATAGAAACACCCACTCACTGTCTGATGACTTCTCTGCCATTTTTTTGTATATATGTTAGAAGTTTATTGTGTCTCTCTAAATGACATATGCTCACTGTTCTCCCTCACCAAATTATAAAACTTTTCTGAAAAGAGCTAGAAAATGAATAAGCTATTGTGTCACTCTATCTCTGTTGGACACGAAAGCAGACCCATTTCTCCCTCTGTGAAGTTGTTCTTCAGTCTACATTGGTGGACACCTTTCCCAATTTCACTGTCAGTGTCAGTGAAACCATTTTGCTATTTGGCTGCTCCTATGATTTTCTAGGTGACGACAAGGAAATGACTTGTTTACAGAAATATTTAAAGAGGTGGAGAAGTGAGTCTTGTGGCAATTTATCACTTTTTTTGTCGAAACGCAAATTCTTTTCTTTTCTTTTTTTTTTTGCAAATTCTTTTCTTAGCTTGACTCCACCTCCCAGTCTCCCTGAAGATATGCATTACCTTATAAACAATTGACATAGAGCTAAAGTAATAATGCATGATAGTAAACTCAAGTATACAGAAACATGGACCAGGGAGATGGCACAAAAGGACTAAGTATATGCTCTGTGTGTGTCCTGGCTTTCCTCTTTACCAGCATAGTTTCTGAGTGCCACTGGAAATGATTCCTGAGCACTTCACTAAGAGTAGCTCCTAAGCACTACAGAATGTGGCACAAAAACAAAAGCAACAACAAAATATTGAATCAGTTTAATAAGGTTAATCAGTTAATCAGGTTGTTAATCTACCAATTGTCCCACCCTAGAGTTTCTGATACATTATCACTGAGGTATGGGCCAGGCTTGCTTTATTTTTTTTTTCAGGCTTGCTTTAAAAAAAGAAAAATCTATAGGAACAAAGGGAATCAGAAAAGACAAATAAGAACATTAGTATAACAAAATCTATGAATAGAATTTTAACACTGTTGTATTAGTAATATTTACAGATATACATGTACATATTATACACATATAGAACCACAAAGGGGGATGGCAAATAGAACTTCAAGGGAATATTATTTCTTTATTTGGAACTTGTATGAAACTGATTTTGATAAGTCAAGTTTTATAAAGTATGCCTTAGAGCAACCACTAAAAAAACTAAAAAATGCTAAGAGTCATTAAAGAAACTAAAATGCTACATTAGAAAACACATACTTACTGAAAAAAGAGAGCAATGAGGATAAAGAAAAAGTAGACAAGACACACAGAAAGCAAAACTTTAAATGAAAGTCCTAAATCCAATTATACCAGTAATAACATGGGATGAGAATGGATTAAAAACCCAATCAAAAGACAGAAAATTGTCAAATTAAATAAAACACCAAATTCCATCTACATATGGTCTATTGGATATACTATCTAGATTAAAATATACAACTCAATTGAGAGTTAAAGGAAAATGATAGAACATATCAATGTTATTCATTAGAAAGCTGGAATGATTAAATTAATATAAATACAACAAATTTTACGACAAAATTACTAGAGATAAAAGGGACATTTTAGAAAAATAAGGGGCAACCTATCAGGCATATGTAATAAGTATATACAATTATACAACATTATACACTTAAATAGAGACCAACAAAATACATGAAACTAAAATGGGAAAAAAAACTAGACAATTAGGAAGTGCAGCAAATAATAGAAATTTTCATAGTATACTTTATTTAGAAATATAACATCAGAAGATCAATAAACTATGTAAATTATGTATCTGTGAAATGGGTTAGTGAAAGAAGAAATGGTCTATTTCATTGAATGGCAGCTGTCACATTTAAACTTGATGCTTAGAACTACTTCAGTTATTTTTTGTAGTTCCCAGCCTACGGGTAAAGTTGACACTGAATGATAGGACAGAGACAGAAAAATGTCTTAGGATACTGTATGCCCATGTTCATATTGTACCAGGGACTGGCTTCCCTAGACTAAGGTTCTGAGGGAATAAATTTGCTCTTTTTTAAATCACTGAAAATTGTATTCTAGTGTGTTTTAAACCTTATCTTTTGTATGTAAAATATTTCAAGAGGAAAGACAGTATAAAGGGCCAAAACAATAAACATGATCCAAAATTCTTTAGATCAATCCTGTTTCTTTTACATCTTAGATTTGTGGTCATAGGCAAGTTACCTAACCTCTTTAAGTCTTAGTTTTATTATCTGTAAATTGTTGTGCAATGCTCATTTTCTGAGGACTTCAAAAAATATAACATTGGAGAAATGGAAATACAGGGAATTAGTATTTCATGCATTTACTACTCAAAAGTGGCTGAATTTAATCATGAGCACTAATTTGCACTGTATTTATTGCATAAAATTTTATATAAAAATAAAAATTATGACATTTTAGTTTGGGAAAATAAAAAGATTTCTGTGGGAAAAAATCTTTTGCTTCTTAAATCTGTATCATGTGAGCCCCTAACTTTGTGTATTGCAAGCTACAATGTGTAAAAGAAGGAAGAGAGAGAGAGACAGAGAGAGATTGAGAGAGAGAGGGGAGAAGTGAAACTTGTCTGCCATAGATGCAGGCTGGGGGAGGGGGTATATCATGGGACATTAGCGGAGGGAAATGGGCACTGGTGGAGGGATGGGTGCTGGAACACTGTATGTCTGAAACCCAAATATGAACATCTTTGTCATTGTATATCTCATGGTGGTATAATTAAAAATTTTTTTTAAAAAAAGAAAGTGCTTCAACCCTAAGACAGAACATTGTTACAATGTTCACTCAAAAAAAAAGCTGTATCATGTTTCCATATAGTCATGTAACTGAATGTGGGGTTGTAAAAAATTTCGTTTGAAAATAAATTTGTGATTTATTATCAGTAAATGGTCAATTTATAACTTATTTTATAAATGCTTTTGGTCATGTGAAAATTTTGATAAAATGGGTTTGCAAAAAATACTTCAGAAGTCTTGTAATATACTATGTATGCCATGTTACTGTTTTGAGAACTATGGAAGAAATAATTCTTAGTTTCTAATGCCATCTTCTTTTCAGTACTTTTCCATTTTAGTAACTCTAAAAAAGCACTCTGTATTTACAACTGATCATTACTTTCTTCAGCACTAGACATTTTCATGTAAAATTTACATTCCACCTACTTCTACAGGAGCAGAGGGTCTTAAAGGATTTACTTGAACACAGATTTTGTATGACTATATTTTATTTTCTAGTTATTTTTTCTTTGCCCTGATTTCTTTATCTATTTTGGTTCCATTGTTTATATTTCTGTAACTTTTCCCAAACAAATAATGGCGAGCCAAGGTTAAGTTACGTAAATTTACCCTCATTTGACTTTTTGAAATAATCTTCTAGAAAAACTATGTGGGACAAGCATCATCTTGTAATAAGGGGAGGAGAAGCCAAACAATTCAGTTAGAATTAGAATATTCTAATTAGAATAATCTAATTCAATTGGATTAAAATAGAGTAGTAATAACATTTTACTATTACTCTATTATCATCCCACTTAAAGCTGTCAGCAGGGGCATTATAATTTGTTTCTTCCTCAAAGATTCTTCCCAGTCAGCAATACTGATAGCATTATAGAGAGCATAGCATGGAGTTGAAACCAGATTACCTTCATAGAATTAGGCAAAGCTGGTGACCAGGTATGGTATAAGAACCAATTATGGCATAAGAACCAATGATGACAATGGTTCTTAACCAGAGATGTATTCTCCAAAGGGGAAGATTTAACAGTGACTTAACATAGTTTTTGCATAAAAACTGGTGGGATGGAAAAGGGCCTAAGGGAGGAGATTTGCTGTTGGGGGGCTCAGGAAGATCTTGAGTAAAGAGCTGAAGATAAAGGAATAAGCATGGTAGCGGTCTTGGGAGAAACACTCTTAGAAGAAAGAAGACTTTGTGATCAGCCCATAGCCAACTGTTGAGAAACAATGGCAGCAAGTGATGGAGGGAGGAGGACACATTTCTATTGACATCTAATGGGTAGATGATTAGACTGCTCTTAGGTAATATGTGAATGCATAACACAAGAGATTTACCCAGCTAAATTACTAGCAGTGCAAAGGTTAAGAAATTCTGAACTACAAGGGTATACTCAAATAGAAATTTGGCCCTACACTGATTTATTCTCCATATTACTCAAAATATTCTTTCCAAAGCCTTGTTATTTGTGAGAAAATCCACTACAAACTTCTCCATAGAGATCGCTCAAGGCTGAGCTAATTAGATCATGTGATGTACCTTTAATTTTCAATTGCTACATTTATCAGTTGTCTTAGCATGCTCAGGCTGCTTTAATAGGTTAGATCATTTAAATAATCACCAGGGGGAGAAATATAGCCTATACAAAAATGAGGAGTCTTTGGGGATGTTTTTTATAACACAGTTTTTGAGGGTCTGAGGGCCACAGCAAATGGTACTCAGGGAGTATTCTTGGTTCTGTTCTCAGGGAATACACTTGGCATTGAATGGGAGACCATAGGGGGCAGGCACTGTATATCAAACTGGGGTTGGACACTTACAAACTCTCTAACTCTTTGCAATACATTTTACATCTCTTTGTGACCTTGACACTGTAACTACTTTGTTCCATAAAAACATGTCACCAAAACTTCAATAAAAGCATATTTAAGTTCTATTTTTAGATTTATCTAATATTAAGATAGTATCCTCTTCTGTTATCTGTGATCCCCAGTCACTTCTGTACATTTTAGAGTCTTTTGTTTCCAACCTCTGTAATTATGCATCATTTTATTATGTGTTAGCTTGGCTGGGTCATGGTACCAAATAAATTGGTACTATAACCAAATAATTTGGACAAATATTATGAAAGATTTGTAAATATAATTGTATATGTTAGATTAGCATTTAAATCAGTGGACCTTTAGTAAGGTAGATAACTCTCCCTAATGTGACTGAGCTTCATCCAAACATTTTCAATATTACAGAAAGTTGATAAAACAACATCAATATCTATAGAAACTCCAACAAACTCCATAGAAAATAACTGAGTCCTGTAAGAAGGAATTCAATGCTATTGGATCACCTTTGACTTTGAATGACAACTTTTTCCTTGCTCTTCAGACTGCTGAACTACTCTGCGTATTAGACTTTCTAAATTTCTACAATAATATGATCCAATCACTTAAATCTTTCTATATATTTATACATTTTATTGGTTCTATTTCTATGTAGAAACATACTACCTAAGAACAAAATAATTTAAAGCTAAAAATTAAACAAGCTTTAGAGGGCATTCACTATCTATCACTATCTTCCTGTTAATCATCTATTTGCTAGAGCAGGCACCAGTAATATCTCCATATGTCGTGTTTCATGCTAGTAGAACCCAAAGGCATCCGCTTTGCTCCAGGAACATAAAGAACCTCAAACCATTATATTAGGTCATGGGAAAGACCTAATATAAATGTTACTGGTATTTGGCATATCAAATACTACACGAGCAGCTTGCCAGGCTTGCTGTGCGAGTGGCATACTGTTGTATCACCTCTAAATAAAGCATTTATTGATGAACTGCGTGGCCACGATAGTCTGGTCTGCTGGGTGGAGTTGTGACAAGAGGGATGTCCGGATGTGGAAAATGGTGGGCCCCATGGAGTAAGGGGCGTCGTCTGGCTTGTTGTGAGGTTCTGCTGGGGTGGCAGGCCAGGGCTAGAACCCACCATGCCTCCCGGGTGCCTCATGAGCGGCTGGGCACAGGGAGAGCAAGTAGAAGCTCTGCCCCATTACTGAAGAGGGCATTACTGAAGTGAACTAAGTCAGAGAGAGAAGGAAAAGTATCAATTTGTGCCCACTTATCTAAAATAATGATGTGTGTGTGTCTGTGTGTGTCTGAATAGATTTAGATAGCTATATACAAATAGTGACTATAAGGTGATGTGCTACATAGAGAAATGAAACAAGGGAATAGACAGTATTGAATGATGACAAACTTTGGTCTTTGATCACAAAACTTTGACTATCAAAGCAGTGGGAGAAGGGGTGGAGAGGGAAAGAGGGGACTAGAAGTAACATAAAGACAGTGGTGCAAGGTCTTGGACACTTTTCTGCTGGAAATGATGCAGCAGCTTTGTACATCAAAACCATATAAGTTAGTGTGATTGTAACCACATTACCTAAACTGCAATGAGAAAATTTAATCGATTTTTAGTGCACTCTAATTTTATATTCTTAGTGACTAACAAATTAATGCCCATGAAAAGTGACAAATCTTGCCAAAAAATATGTTTTGGTTCCAATTTGAAGCATATGCTAAAGAATTTTAAATATTATTTCTCTATACTTTAATATGCCCATTTCTCCAACATCGCTTTTATTGAACATGAAAAGATTTTAATATCATTTCCAAGTAGAAAACACTTCCAATTCACATTATACAACTTTTTGATTTTGAAAATCACTATTTACTAGAAAAGCATCTTCCACTTCAGTATGAGGTTCCAAAGCATGCCAAAAGGTAGAAAAAACTTCCTTCAAAGTTTAGCTGGAGGGAAAATCGTGTTGACAACCATTGTTCTGAACATAATGACTTTTATTAATGCTTGATCTAAGTCCTCCTTTCATCTCTTTCAGTTTTGGTCCAAGAAGTCTTCTCTTTCCAAAACAAATTTATGCCTCAGACACAAGAAATAATTATTCAAAATATACAGAATTCATGGTTTAAACAACTGCAATGAGAATAATCATGATACTCTATTTATTTCCATTGGGTTCTGTTGTGATTCCTTATACCTGAGGACTGTCACCTATTCTGGAAATAAAAACCTTGTTTTCAAAATTCTTATATAACTAATCCAAATATTGCAACCTAGTTACATAGCTAGGTCACATATACATATTTGTTTCATAAGTTTCAGAAAATAATTTATGACTAAAAGAGTATGTTTTTACTCAAATAAACTTTGATATCTTTGAAAGTTACTTTAAAAAACCCAGCTACTAATGCAATTCATACAATTATAGTTTCAAGGCAAGATTTAGCTTATACTGTAAGTAACTAGCTAATTAAAGTTTTAGGTAAAAATAAGCTTTTATATGAATTATATAACTCATATGTTAAACCTAAAATATAAACTTTATGAAAATATGATTTATATGCAATAATATATTTCAAATGCATTGGTTGATGAATTATAATTATGAATCTTTTATTATCAGCACTGAAATTAAAACAGTATTTTCACTTTCTAGAAAGTTCATGTTCTTCTGTAGCCCTCTGCATTAACCTGTTACATAGAATTCCTTTTTTACATAGAATTTCTTAAAAAAAGTTTAATCAATAATCAATATAATTCACCAATGAATTATGAATTAAGTTCCCCTGTTTTCTGTTAAGCTATGCCTTCCTCAACTCTTCTACTTGTCTCCTTAAAGTTATACATTTTCCATAAAAATCCCGTGTCACTGGTTTAATTTCCAATGCTGCATAATCCTTGTATATTTCAGAGAAATATCTCCCACTTGCGTTTGCTGGCATAATTCCTTTTACCGTGACAGATGATCTTAGCTTCCTCTTTAAACTCCCTTGATATCCTGACTGCATGTGCAGCTTAGAGCTCTGGATATGAGACTCATTTAACCAGGTCAAGAGAGTGACTTTCAAGGCCTGCAAAGATAGTACAGTGAATGTGGCTTCTGCTCAGGGCCCAGGGTTCTGTCAGCCTGCCTTGAGTGATCCCTGAGCACAGTCAGGAAGAAGCCCGCAGCCTCAGCAGCCCGATGTGGTCGTAAGCCAAACCAAACCGAAACAGTACTGAAAAGCGTCAGTCCTTTCGCTTTGTAAATTACCTTTGCATACCAGGTTGGGTGACCTTTGCCTTTCTGGGTGTCACTGGGAGCAGGTATCAACCGCTTGGCGGCAGCCTCCTGGGTCCCGATTCCACACTGTTCCCAGTCCTTTTCTTTGGTACTTGCTTCTAAATGGGAAGGAATCCACGTTTAGTCTGTGTCCTCATTATTTGTTCTAGACTTGACATAGTTCTCTCCTAATCAGAGTGTGCTGGTTCCTTCAGGTCACATCCGGGGTTAATCTCGGGTCTTCTTGGTGTCTTCTTAACTTTCCGCTTTTCCCAGCGAGCTGTGGGTGCTCAACGGGCTCCTGCTCCCGGCCTAGGCAAGTAGGGCGGGTTGGTGGGGCTGCCCCCTCCAGGAGAGTAAAACATTTATTCTGAAGCAGTAGGAAGGTTTTGGGCTCACTGAGTGACTCCGCCTGTTTTCCAGCTAAGCTTGTTTGAGGAAGTAGGCACCCCAACGGATTTAGGATTTAATGAGGAGCTGCTTTTCAGGAGCCTGGGTTAGGAAGAATCCAGTCTTGGCCTGATCCTTGGGGTAATGGGAGAGTTCTGGAAAGCAGAGCACAGCCAGAGGTGTCCTGTCTTGAACCCAAGGGGCAGCCTTTGGTACCCGTGTACTTGTTATTCATTGTCTCTGGAGTGGAGTCCTGAGTGGGGAGAGAAGGAACCAGAACCATGAGGATTTGGTCTAGGGCCTCTCTGAGACTGGACATCTGTGTCTCAGAGACATGCAGGTAGGCGGGGAGGGGGTAAGTAAGGGAGACCCCGAGCATGTTGAAAGGCGGCACCAAGTCTTTCCCTTACCTTTACACTTCACAAGACAATGCCTCTGTGTTAACATACACCTCAGAGACCTGGGCCCTACAAAAGCAGGATGAGAATGCTATTCGGGTCTCCCAGAGAGGAATCGAAAGAGCTATGCTTGGAATATCACGTCTCACTTAAGTGAGAGAAGGAATCCAACCTCTGTCGCTATTCCAGAATCAGGGATGCGGTCTCGTTTGCCAAGGCATTGAAAATCAGATGGGCTGGACATGTAATGCGATTTGGAGACGACCGCTGGACTAGAGCCGTTACTGACTGGATCCCATGGGTTGTCAAAAGATCATGTGGCCGCCCACCTGCAAAATGGTCAGACTTCCTTGTCAAGACCCTGAGCGACGGTTTGAGGCTCTTCATATTCCTGAATCAACCAGATGCCATTGGGCTACATTGGCACGTGATAGGGTCCAATGGAAATGTTACTGACCCGCTGGAGCAAATCGATGAATAACGGGATTCAAGTGATCCAAGTGATCAAGTGATTGGATAAGTTTCAGTGCTCAGACTGAAGCCTGCCTAATTGTTTCTGGGCGTTTTTAGCACTTGCAGGTTGGGGTAGAAAGAGGCCTTTTGCCTGGTCGCTTGATGGGTTTGATAGCTCTCTATGAGAGCTGGGGAGGCTGCACTCCCAGCCTGAACCCCCAGGGTTCTCCTGAGCCATGTGCTGGAGTGTGCAGCTGGGGGCACATTTAAGCACAGGTCTAATGAACAGCACATACTGCTAGATAATTGTTTACAGGAAAAAAGGCTAGATGGGTCCGCTGAAAGCATCCTTTTGCACTCAACCACGCCTGAAAAGTGCTGTGGAGTAACTACAGGGAGCAGAGTGTAGACTGGTCTGCAAAAACTTTTCAATTGTGTTGTGGTCTAGGGCAAAAAGGAATTGCTGGAATCCATTCCTGGTGCAATCCTTGCCTTTGCTGGGATCCTGAACAAGGAAATGGGCATTTATCTAACACGCCTTTGTGGTAAGTAGTAGTTCAGTTTCCATGTGTCTGATTTTATATGTAATGAAACCGTGAGGGAGAATATTAAAATGGCTTATCTAAGGACAGTTAAAAATGTACAAAGTCAAGGCCCCAAGTCTTTTTTTCTTTTTTTGGGTCACACCCGGCAATGCTCAGGGGCTACTCCTGGTTCTCCACTCAGGAATTACTCCTGCCAGTGCTCGGGGACCATATGGGATGCCAGCACAGGGCCGGCTGCGTGCAAGGCAAATGCCCTACCCGCTCGGCTATCACTCTGGCCCCAAGGCCCCAAGTCTTGACCAAAGTCCTGAGATTTCCATAAGGAACGTTAAAAGAGCTGATGAAGAAGCTGTTCCCTAAAGTCTATGCCCAAGTGTTTGCCTTTTATTGAAGTAGCTCTATCTTCTCAGCCAAAACACTCTATCCTAAAAGCATGAGCATAAGGCAGAGGTTGGCAAAATTATTTTATACGACCAAGTTGTAAATATTTTAGTTTTTGAGTCTTATGATCTCCGTCCCAGTTACTCAATTCTTTTATATGTGAATGAAGCCACATTGCAGGCAATATGTGAGCGGGAAGTGTATACTAAATGCATCCTAAGAATGTTGAGCTTTGAATTATATATAATTTCTACTTGCTGTGGCATATTTCTTTAATTTACCCTCTGGAACCTAAAAACTGTGAAAAACATCCTCACTTCAAATAATCTACAAAAGTATGAGGACAGGATAGAGTTGGTCAGCTTGATACTTGCCGTGCATGCTCACCCCCTGCACAGGGAGAAAACTCAATGCTGCTTTGAACATTAAACTTGAATCTGAAGAGATATTTCACTCATGTTGAATCTTCAGACTGAATGCACATACAGTGAAATCATACTGTTCTAAATTATGTATGGGAGCGATAAAACATGGAGCAACTGTAGGAAAAAATAGTGATAAGTGACAAGAATAAAACATGAGATAGGCTGTACTTGTAGAACACAATTTGTCTTACAGATATATATATATATATATATATATATATATATATATATGTACAAAAATTTGTTGGACTGATTATAGGTTTGTACCTGGGCTTAATTTAAAACAATAGCCAGCAATATTTGGTTTACCAAATTAATTTAGGGCAATTATTTAAAATATTTAGATTGAATAGAGACTTCTGTTCAAATAAGAAAAATATTTCTAATGTATATATTTTGCACATTGGATAATTTTTATGGTGTGCATCGGAGAATAAAATAATGGATATAGGAGTAGATTTTTATCCTATAAAATATTTTTATCAGGGACCAGGAGTGATATTCCAGTGGGTAGGATGTTTGCCTTGCACACGGCTGACTCAAGATTCGATCCCCGGCATCCTATATGGTCCCCAAACACCATCAGGAGTAATTCCTGAGTGCAGAGCCAGGAGTAACCCCTGAGTATTGCCGGGTGTGACCCAAAAGCAAAAAAAAAAAAATTTTTTATCAATGAGTGACAAAGTTCCTATTACTCAGAAATAATTGTTCATGTTTCATTTTCAAAGATATGAATTACCAATAAAAAGTAGCAGTCGTTATCATTCATTATTTGCAAAAAATTTTATCATATGGAAGTTACATAATCCATATACTATTTTACAAATTTAGGTGCTTTACTAATATAGTGGAAACCCAGGCTTACCAAAGTTCAAGTGATTTCTAAACATGTATTGATAGTGTTTAGAATGGCATGCAAATATTTCTTATTCCCTTTGTCCAGTATTTGTTCACCTATAATTTGGGATGTTGGTGAAAACTTCTATAATTTTTTTGAGAAATGAAGAGAAAAACTGATGCTTGCCTCAGGACTACACAGAAACTTTGATAAGTTATTATGAATTTCTGAAACAATATAGGATGGAATATTTATTTCCCAACTTTATTTGTTTCAAATATCCCTTCTAGGAACCTAGTAGTTCATAGTTTCTATTTATGTAGCCCTGAATAAGAAATAAGATTGGGCAAAGTACCTAAAACTCTTTAGCATGTAATTGCTTAATTGTATGTAATGGTTGAATTATACACAATTGTCTTGTACATAATTGTCTTAAATCAAACAAACATACTGGCATATTCAGTTTATTCAAAGATGAAAAATAGTTCGTGGAAGAAAATAGTTTTATCAAGATCATGTGCGCAGGAGTATGTGTGGTGGTGGGGTAGGCGGGCAGGAAGAGAGGGGGCATGTGGACTTAAGTCCTTTTAAACCCGAGGGCCCAATTTTATTTATCAGGAAAAGAAAATGAAACCTGATATATGTTTTGTATTAAGGTCTGAATGAATATGGAATCATGGCTCTAATCTAGATTTTAAAAAAAAGAGATAAGATAAATATTTGAATATTTGGCAAGGATGGAATTCTGGGTATTTTTGCTTACCTTTCTGACAGATGGGTCATCTTCCCTGAAGACATTACTTCAAAACTGCATTGCCAAACCACTGATCTCAATTTAACTATACAATTTGGAAGAGTTAGAAATGCACCATTTTGCCAGAAAAATGATTAAGACAAACTCTAAGAATATTGTGAGCTTTATCAGGAAAATCAATTCCTCTAACAAGGAAGTGAATCACGATTGATTCCCTCACCACCCCCCCCACACACCCTGCCACTGCCCCCCCACACACTCCCTAATTGGACTCATAGCCTTGATAGCTTTTCATAAGTGGTGGCAGTTAGCTTTTAGCAAATGCATTTTTCACTTTGCAGTGGAGTATAGCATGCTTTCAAAAGTCTCTGGCAGTTTTTCTTTCTCTTATTTGTTCCAACTCTTGAAGGTTAAAGTGGAAGCTTTTAGATCTTTCTTTGCTATATTCACAGTGGCATGATGTTCATCCTGTTTTATGTTGCCCTCAGTGGACACAATCTCTATTCCCATAATCACTGTATCACTGTCTTCCCGTTCATCATCGATTTGCTCAAGCCGGCACCAGTAACATCTCCATATGACCTGTCTCATGCAAGTAGAGCCCAAGGGCACCTGCTTGCTCCAGGAACATAAAGAGCCTCAAACCATTCCATAAAGTCATGGGGATGAGGTCTATAATTGTTACTGGTATCTGGCATTTCAAATACGACATGGGTAGCTTGCCAGGCTCTGCCGTGCGAGTAGCATACTCTTGTAGTCATCTCTAAATCCAGCATTTATTGATGAACCATGAGACAGCTTGCGGCCATGCGAGCCGGGCTGTGATAGGCTGGTCTGCTGATGGAGTTCTGACGAGGGTTAAGTCCGGATGTGGAAAATGGAGGTCCTCATGGAGTGGGGGTTGTCTGGCTTGTTGTGAGGCTCTGCTGTGGTGGCGGGCTAGGGCTAGAACCTGCCATCCCTCCCAGGCGCCTCATGAGTGGCTGGCTGGGTACAGAGAGAGCCAGTAGCAGCTCTGCCCCATGTCACAATTTAGATATTCCTCCAGAAACTTGATACTGAGCTCCCATTCGAGCCAGCACTAGCACTCCTGGGAATACACCCTGGGAGTACCCAAAAACACACAGCAGAAACACTATTTTGATCAATTGATCACTTGATATCTGGTTATTTATCGATTTGCTCAAGCAGGCATCAGTAACATTTCCATTTGACCCTATCACGTGCCAGTGTAGCCCAATGGCATCTGGTTGCTTCAGGAGAAACACTATTTGGATTTCTATATTCATTGCAGTTCTATTCACAATAGCCAGAATCTGAAACAAACTGAGTGCCTAAGAATAGAAGATAAAGGAACTATGGTACATCCACACAATGGAATATTATGTAACTGAAGCAGGAATGTCCTGTCGGGTTGGAGGCGCAGAGATGAAACACCACGAACACGATGTATATCTATTAATATTTTTAATGATCACCAGCCGGAGGGGCAGCAGCTCTCATCTTGGCAGCTGACTAACCGCAGCTAACTGACTTTAGCTGACTCACTTGAGCTGACTGACCTTAGCTGACTCACTTGAGCTGACTGATCACCTCCACAAAGACCCCAACTCTCTTATCCCATAGTCTCAAAGGGCAATACAGCTTAAAATTTGCATTACAAAGACATTTCACATTCATTGAATAGGACTTAGGAATAATAGGAAGGAGACAACCAGGAACCAAAAACCTGCAGGGGTGCTATCTAGGTAAGATGAGATGAACAAAAGAATGCATTACAGTTGCTAATGCAGCCTTCGGACTAGCCCATGATGGCAAGGACATGTCAGACAGAAGAACAAGAAAAACCTGTTTTCTGCCTGACTTTAAGCATCATCCATTAGACTCCATCTTGGGCTAATTATAGCCATCAGGAAAATGTGCAGAGAAATGACCTAGGATAGCCTTGTCTGGGTACCTGCAGCTTGATTAACAGTCTCACTAGGGAATTCTACATACTAACTCTTTTGGGAGACAGTCTGCCAGAAGTCCCTGTGTATCTGTTAACAGGCAGTATCCATCAGACCTTCCTTCGCATATCCTTAGATCTACCTTCTGCCAACATGTAACTGTTAGATAAAATGAAGTCATGAAATTTCTCTACAAATAGATGAGTAAGAAGATTACCATGTTGAGCAAAATAAGTTAGAAGGAGAAGAACAGACATAGAATGATTGCCTTCATCTGTGGCATTAAAAAAGAGAGAGAGAGAGAGAAACTAATATCCAAGGTTAGGCAAAACAGGGTCCAGGAGAAACTGTAAAGGGTTGGGATCTACCACAATTGTGTGTGGGGCAGAGGTTAGGCAAGATAGCATAGAGATCAGTTTGCCAATAATAGTTGAAAATGATAATGCTAAACTAGAATTGAGTATTGAAAGTAGATAAAGAGATATGCATGATAATCCCTCAATATATGTTTTGCAAACCGCAATATACAAAAGAAAAGAGAGAGAGAGAGAGAGAGAGAGAGAGAAGGAAAAATACCTGCCAAAGAGGCAGGTGGGGTGGGTGGGGTGGAGTGGGGTAGAGAAACAGAGGACGCTAGTGGTGGGAAAGGGGCACTGGTGGAAGAATGGGTGTTACAACACTATGACTGAAGTACAAACATGAATGACTTTGTAATTTTCTAACCCACGGTGATATATTCCCATAATGCTGAGATCAATGGGGCTCTAGAACAGTTGGAGTCTGAACAGGGGTGAAAATAAGAAAATGACTGAGATGTACCAAAGGTTATTAGTGAAGCAGCAGGCCTTACTCTTTCCATCCAAGATGGGTACATACATGAATGTGCTACATAATTTACAAGTGTGCTAGAAACCCCAAAACTTCCTGGCAAAATGTGATCGCTTGAGTCTATGAAAGCACTACAGGAGCAGGTAGCTGCTGTGAACAAGTAGAAACCTTGCTAGGTAATAAAGGTGCAGGGATTAGATTTAAGGAGGTCACAGAGATAAAGGAGAAACCAGGTGAATTCCTGTATGGTATTGGCAGTTACTCTGCCCATCTCATGAAGTGGCTAACAGGACTACATTTAGATCTACTTGGTCTGCGTGATGTGGAACTTAACTGTTGCTGCACTGAGTCTCAGGGGAGCCTTAGAATTTAGGGTGGATAAGTGTTAATACTTTCAGGTGTAGGAAGTGACATGAGAGTTGCCTTAATCTAAATCGAGATTTCTGGAGAGGTCAGAAGCAGAAGAAGACACGTAGGAACCTCCTATGACTGCCTTCTTGACCTGGGGTGAATAACATACCCCCTGAGTTATCTTCCTCACACCACTTTTGTGATTTTAAAGAAAAACTCAAGTTCTTTTGTTTCTCCCCACTTTTTAAAACACCATGGTTTATAAAGTTGTTCATGGTGAGACTGGCACATATCCAAAAGTGCAAGAGCAACAAGTGCTGGCGTGGATGCGGGAGAAAGGGCTCTCATCCATTGTTGGTGGGAATGTTCACTGGTACAGCCTATTTGGAAAATAATATACACATTCTTCCAAAGACTAGAAATTGAACTGCTATCTGACCCAGCAATACCATTCCTAGGAATATACCCTGGGAGGTAAAAAACACACAGCAGAAACGCCGTCTGCACTTTTATGTTCATAGCAGCACTAATAACAATAGACAGAATCTGGGAACAATAGGAGTGCCTAGGACAACTGACTGGATAAAGAAACTGTGGTACATCTATGTCGGGAGCGCTGGGCTCCCCGACAAAATCCGGGAGCAGGACAGGAATCTTGGTGGGACCTCCACTTGTCGGGTACCCTGGGCACTGTGACAAAATCCAGTATTAGGGTCTAGAGGCTCCCCTTCTGCCCCAGGTTCTTGGGAGCTGGCAGACAGAGAAAGACACTAGAATCCAGAAAGTTTCAAAAGGTTTTACTCACTCTTATTCTGGTGTACAATTCAACAATAGAAGACCCCAGACTTTAGGTTCCTAGCTGGGCCTTGGCCACATGTATGTTTAGAAACCTAGGCCAAGAGGGCCGCCACCACGTGTTAAGGCCCAACAGGGAAAGGAACGGAGATGTGGGCAGCAGAGGGAGAAGGTGAAAAGGCAAATGGCAAAAATGTCAAAAGGGTACAGCTTTTATAAATTTTCTGCCCAGACCACCCCAACAACAGAAAGTAGTTAGGGTCAATCTCCCTCTGGTAATTTCTTCCAGACCTCACATAGTTCCATTGTAATGTTAATGTTGCCCAGCCAAGGCTGCAGGTCCGTGGTAGATGGGGAAAGGGCATCTGAGATGAAATGTATCTCAGAATACAAAGGCATACATCGATATCAATGAATATTCTATAGTCAGGCATATATTTCTTCAAGCCTTCACAAGATTCTCATCTTGACTTCATAGTTGTTCTGTATATTAGCCTTTAGACTTATTAGAGAGCCATGCATGTTTGCTTGGAGGCAAACAGCATTTCTCTCTGGCCTAATTACTTAGAGATCCAACATGGCCAGGTAAATATACTGGTAAGATCTATCTAGTCCCATGATGATTGTGGTAGCATGAGAGAAAAATATTTATATCAGCTAACTTCGAATACACAGTAAGATATACTGTCCCATATCAAACTGTTTTCCGCCCCTTATCTGTTGGGGAGTGCCGCCGGGGTCCCCGACAGTGCCGGGAAGCGAGTTCCCTTCTACCTCCAAAGCCGGTGGGGAATGGATGAAGACTCAGGAATCCGATGCAGTTTTAAAAGGGCTTTACTATCACAGGATCCAATATACAATCCAAGAGCAGGGAAAACCTCCAGACTCTGGGTTCCCAGCTAGGCATCAGCCAGGTGTAGGCCAAGATGGCTGCCACCACGTGTTGAGGCCCAACAGAGAATGGAGAGGACGGAGAAGCAAAACACCAAAGGAAGCCGAAATGGCAAAAGGGGAAAAAGATCTAGAGCTTCTTTCTTGCAGCTTATTTTTTTAGCTAGAAATCCACCCAAACTCCCCAGTCCAGCCCATTCTGGGCTGGGCTATCAAGAGATGAAAACAGGAAAATAGCTCTATAGAATGTAGCAACTTCAGGAGCCCATCTGGTTGTTTACAAGGACCCAGAGCTAATTAAAAGCCTCCTAGCAGAACTGGGAGAAGCTATAAGCTAAATGTAACTTCCCCTGGCAGGAAGGATCAAATGCCCTCAGGTAATTTCTCCCAGCACCTCACCTAATATCTTAAGCCAAAATCTGCCTGGAATTGCCTTTATAGGGTAAAGAAGGGGATTTCTGAGATGGCATGTCTCTGTACCAAAGACTAATACTAATGCCAGTTAAATATTTCTCCAAGCCTTCACAAGAGTCTCATCTACTTCACGGTAGATTTGTATTTTAGTTGCCTTTGAGTTATCAGGGGAGCCATGCTTGCTTGCTTGGAGGCAAACAGCATTTCTCTCTGGTCTAATTACTTAGAGATCCAACGTGGCCAGGCAAATATGCTGGTAAGATCTAGCTAGTCCCACGATGCTTGTGGTAGCATGAGAGAATATTTATACCAGCCAGTACAGAATACATGGTCAGATAAGACTGCCACATTCAGACTATCCCCCTATCTATGAAGTGACCTGCAGGAGGCAATTCAGGGCAGATGCTGAGGCCTAGGCTTTTAGGTGTCCTGCAACACTTATCTACAAAGTGGCCTGCAGGAAGTAACTCCAGGCAAGATGCAAAGGCTTTGGACAACAGTGTACTGCAACACACCTACACAATGGAACACTATGCAGCTGTTGGGTAAAACAAAGTTATGAAATTTGCCTATAAATGAATGGACATGGAGAGGATCATGCTGAGAGAAATTAGCCAGAGGGAAAAGGACAGATATAGAATGTCAGCATTTATTTGCGGGATATAAAAAATAGTATGATACCAATATCCATAGTCAGGCAAAACATGGATCATGAGGTCTTGTCAGTGGGTGAAATCTACCACAAGTGTGTGGGAGTCAGAGATTAGGTAGGACAGAGAAGGGGACAATGTGCTAACAATTAATGGAAATGATAATACCAACCTATAATTGAGCATTGAATGTAGGCAAAGGGATATACATGATAATTTCTGAATGCATGTATTGCAAGACACAATGTATAAGGAGAGAGAGAGAGAGAGAGAGAGAGAGAGAGAGAGAGAGAGAGAGAGAGAGAGAGAGAGAGAGAGAGAGGCAAACTGCCTGTGATAGAGGCAGGCCAGGGAATTGGGGAGGGAATCAGGGGACATTGGTGGTGAGAAATGGGCACTGGTGGAGGGATGGGTGCTGGAACACTGTATGACTGAAACCCAAACTTGAACATCTTTGTAATTATATATCTCATGGTGGTATAATAAAAAATTAAAGCAGTCCCTGTAGAGACCCAAAGTAACTTATTTTATATTGCTTGTTAACAGTAAATGATTAACATGGTAAATATTTTATTTACTATGTTAACATGGTAAATGGTAAATATTTTTGATCATCCTGACCAAAAAATATTTCCATAGAAGAAAATTTGTGAAAATTGTTGCATCTTACCATGGGGACATCAAATTCTTATCTGAGCATTTTACTAAGTTGCTGTTGCAAGTGAAGCCATCTGTGCTTTATTTTTGTTAGTTGAGATTAGTTGGCTTCTAGGTTACATCCCATTCAGTTCAGGTGTACCACTACTGGGGTGTCAGTGTTGTAGTAGGGTTTGGATGTTGCTCCAGAAAATCCGAAATATTTAACTGAGCAGTCAGACAGGAGGCATGGCTGCAGTTTGGGGGTTTGGGGTGGTTTGGGGGACTTTGGTAGGGTAGGGTTGGCCAGTCGACCTCTGAGATCACCCCAAACATCTCAGCCGAGAAATGTGTGTTTGAGAAATTTCTGCAACTTGTTGATCTCTTTTGAGATTTATTTATGAGTCTCTGGAACAAGGTGAATAGATGAGCACATAGAGGCAGTGGTGGGATGTGGGTGGGCTGCTGGGTCTTTCATAATGATCTTGGAGGGGGTGGGCCAGTTCCTGCCCTAGCTAAGCCTCAGCAGCTGCTGCCACGCCCCAAGGCCACTACCATGCCTCCAGTCTGACCTTACTGTCTTGGACTGAGTGCCACTGAGAACCTAATTTGCTGAAAGCCTCAGGTACATGGGTCTTTTTGGCTGAAAACTCTAGGCCTTCTTGGAGTCAGGATGAGAGACCTTCCCCTTGCAATTATTTTTATTTTGTCTTTTTATTTTTTATTAAAGACAGTTCAAAGCCAGTCTAGCTGGGACAGTTGTCTGACTGCAGCTGAAAGTTTTTCTTGATCTGCATGGCCTGAGACCAAGGTCTTTTCATCTGGTCATCGGGGAGCCAGACCAGGGTTAATTCTTTCTCTTCGCAAAGGTCGGAAAGTAAAGCTTTAGTTGACCTCATCGACAGTCCGTGTTCTTGTCTTCATTCTGAAAAAGCATTTCAAGAACAAGAGTGTAGATAGATACAAGCAGGAGCATTTGTTAAAGCCACAGTATGCATCTGAAGCATGAGTATGAGTGCTCTCAAGGGAGAGTCTTGCCTGCTGCATGTTAGGACATAGGTTTCCAAGGAGTGAGCTAATTTAGGAGGAGGCATATGCTAAAGTTGGATATGCCTGCATGCTTGTTTTTATGTCTCCATTAGCATGTCAATGAGCAACTAGGGAGAGTGTGAGCTGATATGTATCCTACTGTCTAAATGCTCCAATAACTGGGTACAACTTGTTTTCCAAAATCCTTTATCAGGCAGTAGGTAATGGAAAGCGTATCAGGCTAGCAACATGTTTCTCTTTTCTCAACGGTCTTTTTCCACCACATGAGAAAGTCCTTTGTGTGTTTGTTATAGCAGTTTTCCATGTGTCTATCTTACTAAAATACTCTGTTTTCATGTGGTATTGGTAGAGTGGTGGAAACAGGTATCCCGAGTCTTGCTTCTCCAATATCAGCCTCTCACCTGAAGTTTTCGCTTTGCTTCCTTGCAATTAATTTCATTCTTGTTTTCTGATTTCATTTCTTGTGTTTTATTTTTATTCAGAAAAAGCAATGATGAAATAGATTTACTTAATAAGATATATGTTGATGTGTTTATATTTATTTGCCACTAAATCTTCTAACTTTTATATTTTTAGCATTTCTATTTAGTTTCTATTCTTCTGTATTTTTCCTTTACCATGGTGGGCAGGAAGATCTCTCAGTTTTTATTTTTCTTTCATACTTTATTTTTATTTAAGTTGTATTTGTTTACGATACTGTATACATTTTTAGAAGTATAGTTTCATGCTTCTATATATGTTTTATGCCTCAGTTTTACCCACTGTCAATATTCTTGTGCCATTCCCATTATTAGAATGATCCTCTTAGTGCTGGAGAGATAGTTCAGGGGTTAAAACACTTATCTTGCATACTTCTGACTCTGTTTTGATCCCTGGTCCCTCAAACACCAGCAGCAGTGATCTTTGAAGATAGAACAAGGAAATAGTCCTGAGCATAGCAAGTCTGGCCTTAAAACAAAACAAAATAAAAAGGATAGATCCTTGCCTCCATTGTGTGTGTGAGGGGGTGTGGGGGTGTGTGTGAAGGGGCAGCTATGATAGAGATGAACCTGTATGACAATAATAGTTGGAAATGATCACTTTGGAAGGAATTGAGTGTTGAAAGCAGTTAAAGGAATATAGCTGATAACCTTTCTGTATTGCAAACTGTAATGCCCAAAAGAAGAGAGAGAGAGAGAAGAGAGAGAGAGACAGAGACAGAGAAAGAGACAGAGAGGAAAAGTGCCTGCTATAGACACGTAGGTGTGTGGTGAGATCTAAACTGGAGACACTGGTGTAAGAAATGTACACTGGTAAAGGGATGGGTGTTGGAACATTATATGACTGAAACCTAGTCCTGAAGAACTTTGTAAATATGTATCTCACTGTGATTCATTAAAAATAAATTAATTTAAAAAGGATATGTTCACTATCTTTTCTTCCATTCTTTTTCTTCCTCCTATGTGTGATAACCATCAATTAAAAACATACATAACTTATTATTTTTGAGGGGGCAGTTCAAAAATAGTGCTTGGGGATTCCAGAGGCCACTCCAAATATTACCAAACAAGTCAGATGGTTCAAGACTAAAGACCAAGGATGTGATTTCAGTCAGGGACCACCAGGGCCTCCTTGGATGTGCTTGGTGCTTTTAGATCTACACCTGGAAGTTATTGGTGATCATACGTGCTGTAATTTTATCTCAGGCCCAAGTGTATGGGAAGCATACACCCCTTATTTCTGAGCTAACGTGCCCCTTCTCGCTGCAAAAACTTGTTACTCTTATGTATGAATTGGGTAGAATGACTTTACTGCAAAAACCATATTATAGAAAAGGAGAAAAAATACAAGCTTGACAGAGAAATCTGACAATCACTGCTTCTGTCAGCTAGTTTAGGTCAATATCTAGTGTTAAGTCAAGTTGGCACTACACACATTTAATATGACAAGATGAGAGTGGCATTTTACCTGTTCTTTTCCAAGACTCATAACATTAATCCAGTTATGAGAAAAAAGCATCAGTAACTTCCAAGAGAAAGGCATCTTATGATCTGCTAGACCAGTACTCATCATTACTGTCAGAACAAGGTAAGCCAAAGAAACTGCCATAGCCAAATGTGGTCAATGGAAGCCTAATGTAATATGGTTAGGTGTGAAGTATGAGATTCTGTAATGGAAAAGCAACATTAAGTATAAATAAAGGCATTTGAATAAAACAGGAACTTTAGTTAATAATAGTTTGGTTTTGTTCTTTATTTTGTTTGTTTTGTGATGGGCCTACTGTGCTCAGGGCTCACTCCTGGTGGGGTTTGGGTGACCATGTGGTGCTGGCGATTGGGAATCAGGGTTTGCTGCCTGCAAAGTGCCTTAGCCCCTGTACATCTCTCTATTTCAATAGTAATGTTTAATATTACTTAATTATCTACTAAAATGTATTCAGAAAATATAAGATATTATTTACAGAAGAAACTGGTATGGGCATGGGGGAAATTTATACTGTCTTTAAAATTTCTGTAAATTAAAATTGATTCTAAGTAAACAACTTAAAGAAAATGAGAGGACCCATGGGGGCAGAGCTTAATGGCTGCTGGTGTGCAGCAGTCAAAGGGAACTGCACAAGTGGCGTTTAAGATTTAGGGACAGAAACCAGGGACTACAATACCCAGCAGCCTAAGCAGGAGACCAAAGAGTGCACTGGAGACCTTGGTCCATTCATTGCTCCCTGCCGTGGTAGGACCTGTGGGGGCGGGGTTTCACGGCAGCTGCTGTTCATGGGTCCTCAAGTTAATCCTCCTATCCATATTGCATTAAACCAACACTTTGGACTATAACTTCTTGAACAACATTGACAATACAACATATCCCCAAAGCACAGAAAAAAGTGACATTTACAGACACCTGTCTGGCAGTGAGAGAGGAGCTGTCATCCAGAAGATTACACCTCCAGACCACCACAGCATTATGGGGAAATAAGGCAGATCTCTACCTTGAAAGATGGTAGAAGAAAAGAACCTAAAATCAACAACTAGGAATTCCCATATTCATAATTTCTCTGATAAAGAATTCAAAAGGGAATAGTCAGGATGTTTAATGAGCTCAATGACAAAGTGGAATAGATGTCCAATAAAATACAGGAGGATATAAATGAAGCAGTGGAAAGGGAAGTCAGTAAATTATGGGGGGGAAATGAGAGCAAAAAATGACAGCACTACAAACAGAAATATCATCAATAAAAAACTCAGGAGATGAAATGAAAAATGCAATAGGGGCTTTGTACTGCATGGTGACAGCACCGGAAGACAGAATTAGCGAGAATGAGGATGTGCTGCAGAAAGCACTCAGGCAAATACAAAAGATGGAAAAAGACCAAAAAACGGATCAGCAGTGGAATAGAGAACATTTGGATAAATCCAAGAGGAACAACATAAGAATCATCGGAGTCCCAGAGGGACAGGAAGTCAACCCCAAGGAAATAGGAACAGTTAAAGACATCCTTGCTGAAAAGTTCCCAGAGATAAAGGATGCAGGCATCCAGATCCAAGAAGCTCGAAGGGTACAACAAGAAGAGACCCCAATAAAAAAGACACCAAGACATATTCTAATCAAAATAATGGATGCCATAGATAGAAACACAATTTTTCAAGTGGCAAGATCAAAGAAGGAAATTTTATTTTATTTTATTAAAATTTTTTATTATACCACCATGAGACATACAATTACAAAGGTGTTCATAATTGGTTCTTGGTAATACAGTATTCCAGCACCCATCCCTCCACCAGTGCCCCTATTTCCACCACCAATGTACCCCACCCCTCACGCCCACCCCCAGGCTGCCTCAATAGCAGGTACACCAGTTTCTTTCTCTCTCTATCTCTCTCTGTCTTTTGCATCTCTCTCCCTCTTCTTTTACACATTGTGGCTAGCCCTGCAGATATTTACAGTTTATCACTTAAGTCTCTTTGTGTATATTCAATGGTGAGTTTTAATCTGCCATTACCATTTCCCACACTTAGTAAAAAAACACTGGTATCTATTTATATCCTATTAATGAATGCAGTCATTCTATATCTGTCCTTTAAAGAAGGAAATTTTATACAAAAGGAGCATCAACCTGTCTTTCAGCAGACCTATCAGAAGAGACCCTCCAATATCAGAGGCGGTGGTGGGATATAGTAAAAAAACTCAATGAAATGAATGCCTCACCAAGAATTCTTTCTCCAGCTTGACTCTCATTCAGATTTCAAGGATTCTTGGATAAACAACAGATTCAAAACCAACCTTAAAAGAAGGGCTGAAAGAGCTATTCTAAGATGAGACAAAACCCCAAAGAACAGCAAACTTATACAAAATCCCATGACAATAATCTCTCTCAATGTCAATGATATGAATGCATCAGTTAAGAGACACAGAGTGGCACTTGATCACTTGATCACTTGACATCGTTATTCATCGATTTCTTCGAGTGGGCATCAGTAGTGTTTCCACTTGACCCTATCGCGTGCCAGTGTAGCCCAATGGCATCTTCTTGCTTCAGGAATACGAAGAGCCTCAAACCGTTCATTCAGGGTCTTGACAAAGAAGTCTGACCATCTTGTAGGTGGGCAACCATGTGATCTTTTTATGTCCTATGGGATCTAATTGGTAACAGTTCTAGTCCAGCAGTTGTCTCCAAATCTCATTATGTGCCCAGCCCATCTGATTTTTGATGCCTTGGCAAATGAGACAGCATCCCTGACTCTGGATTGTCAACAGAGGTCGGAACTCAGGATTCCTTCTCTCACATTAGTGAGGCGTGATATTTGATATTCCAAGCATAGCTCTTTTGATTCCTCTTTGGGAGACCCGAATAGCGTTCTCATCCTG
This sequence comes from Cryptotis parvus, assembly GCA_021461705.1. Lineage (NCBI taxonomy): Eukaryota > Metazoa > Chordata > Mammalia > Eulipotyphla > Soricidae > Cryptotis > Cryptotis parvus. The sequence continues at coordinate 30,232 of JAJIBD010012764.1, read as the reverse complement.
CTTTTGTAGGGCCCAAGTCTCTGAGGCATATGTTAATGCAGGGATGATGTTGGAGTCAATGAGATGTGCCCGGAGCTGAAGTTTCTTTGTCCTTTTAGCTATTTCTTCAATGCTCTTGAAGGTGTTCCATGCCACTCTCTTCCTCCTGTGCAGTTCAGGTTTTAGGTCATTTATCATGTTGACTTCTCAACCTAGGTACACATAACTGCTGCATTCAGAGATGTTTGTTCCATTGAGAGTGAATGGGGCCTCTGGTACTAGTTCATTTTTTATGAACATTGTTTTGTTGAGATTTAGCTGTAAATCTATCTTTCCACATTCTCGGTCAAAGTCAGCCAGCATTTGTGCCGCTTGGCTAATGTTTGGTGTTATTAGAACGATGTCATCAGCGAAGCGGAGGTGGTGTAGTTGCTGACAGTCTATCTTCACTCCCATTTCTTCCCTTTCTAATTGTCGCATGACGTTCTCCAGGGTGGCACTGAAGAGTTTTGTTGAAATGGTATCACCCTGCCAAAACCCTCTTTTGAGATCAATGATCAGTTCCTTGTAGAATGGTGAGATCCTGGTGGTGACTCCATAAAACAGCTCACGAAGGTTCTTGATGTGTTTGGTATGAATGCCCTAGGGATTATTGATGTATTGGGTTTGAATGGCTAGGGCTTTGATGACTGCTTCGGTCTCCACAGAATCAAAGACTTTAAATCAATGAAAGTGAGACAGAGTGGCATCTTGAACTCCCTACAAACCTCAATGAGCTTGGCAAAAACAACCCCTCAGAGTGGCAAAATTGATGAAATAATTGAATTTAACATCCTGCTGCCTTCAAGAAACATCAGCGATCAAAGCAAAGACAGGCTCGCTCAGAGTTAAAGGTTGGAAAAAAAATCCTTCACTCTAACAACCCCTCCAAAAAAGGCCGGGTTGACCATACTGGTATCCATTAACATAGACTTCAGGCTGAAGAAGGTCAGAAGGGGCCAGCAAAATACCTAAAACAACTGCTAACAGACTTTAAAGAAGACATTGACAGCAGCACAATTGTAGTTGGAAACTTCATTACTGCTCTATCAACTCTTGATAGATCCACAAGACTGAAACTTACCAAGGAAATACAGGCCCTAAAGGAAAAAAATGGAAGAAAGAGGGCTTGTCATATATTCAGGGCACTTTATCCCTGAAAAGCCGGATACACATTTTTCTCCAGCGCACATGGAACATACTCCAGGATAGATCACATGATGAGCTGAGAAATATACCTCCATGAAATCAAGAAGATAGAAATTGTGTCAAATATTTTTTCAGAACATGATGTACTGAAAATAGAAGTTAATCACAGACAAAAATGGAGTCATAACAAGGACCAGAAACTAAACAGCTCACTCCTGAACAACCAGCAAGTCATAAAAGAAATCTAAGAGGTAATCCAAAAATTCCTGGAAACAAATGAGACTGAAGACATGAACTATCAGAACTTGTGGGATACTTTGAAAATAGTGTTAAGGGTAAAGTTCATAGCTCTTCAAGCATTCATCAGAAAAGAAGGGGCCATCATAAACGGTCTGACTTCACAGCTTAAGGTCTTAGAAAGCAACCAGCAAAAGAAGCCCAAATTAGGCAGGAAGAAATAATAAAACTTAGAGTGGAAACCAACTAGCTGTAATCCAAAAAAAATAATTTGAAAGATCAAGGAAACCAAGAGCTGGTCTTTGAAAAAAATAAACAATATTCACAAGCTACTTGCAAGACTCTGCAAGAAAATGTAAAAAGAACCCAAATAAATAGAAATGAAAAGGGAGCATCACAACAGAAACCAAAGAAATTCAAAGGATCATCAGAATTTACTTTTCGAGGCTATATGCCACAAAACAAGAGAACCCAGAGGAAATAGACAAATTTCTGAATTCCTATAGCCTCCCAAGATTGCAACAAGAAGATTTGGAATACCTGAAAACATCTATAACCATCAAGGAGATGGAATCAGTAATCAATAGTCTGCCCAAACACAAAAGCCCAGGTCCAGAAAGATTCACCAGTGAGTTCTACCAAACTTTAAAAAGGACTAACTCTCAGTACTTTTCAAACTCTTCTAGGGAATTGAAGAAACAGAAATACTCCCAAATAGCTTCTACAAGGTGCATACCACCCTTATAACCAAATCAGATAGAGACATCATGAAAAAGGAAAACTACAGACCAATCTCCTTGATGGACACAGATGCTAAGATCACGATCACGATCACGATCACGATCTTCCCGTTGATCATCTATTTGCTAGAGCGGGCACCAGTAATATCTCCATATGTCCTGTCTCATGCCAGTAGAGCCAGGGGCATCGGCTTGCTACAGGAACATAAAGAACCTCAAACCATTATATTAGGTCATGGAAAAGAAACTAATGTAATTGCTACTGGAATTTGGCATATCAAATACAACACGAGAAGCTTGCCAGGCTTGCCGAGCGGGAGGTAAACTCTTTTAAACACCTCCAAATAAAGCATTTATTGATGAACCGCAGAGCCGCAAGCGGCAACGCCGAACTGGGCTGTGATGGGCTGGTCTGCTGGGTGGAGTTCTGACGAGAGGGAAGTCCAAATGTGGAAAATGGCGGCGCCCGTGGAGTGAGGGTGGTGGTCTGGCTTGTTGTGAGGCTCTGCCGAGGTGGTGGGCCAGGGCTAGAACCTGCCATGCCTCCCGACTGCCTCATGAACGGCTGTGCACAGGGAGAGCAAGGAACAGCTCTGCCCCATGTCTGAGAGACTCTGGACCAGCATACCTGGGCTGGATTGAGGAAAAAGCTGCTGCAGGGTGGGTGTCGATGATCCGGGCTGTGATGGGTCTGGTCTGCTGGGTGGAGTTCCACTCCACCCAGATGCTAAGATAGTCAACAAAATGCTAGCAAATAAAATCCAAATAGTCATCAAAAAGATTATACACCATGACCAAGTAGGATTCATCCCAGGGATATAAGGATGATTCAACATCCTCAAGTCAATCAACATAATACATCATATCAATAAGAGGAAAAAAATAAGGACCATGTGATCATATCAATAGATACAGAGAAAGCATTTGACAAGATCTAACACCTATTCATGATAAAAACTCTCCATAAAATGGGAATTGAAGGAAATTTCCTCAATATAGTTAAAACTATCTACTACAAGCCTACAGCGAGCATCATTCTCAATGGGGAATAACTGAAAGCCTTCCCCACCTCAGATCAGGCACTAGACAAGGTTGCCCACTCTCACCACTTCTATTAAATATAGTACTGGAAGTACTTGCCATAGCAATCAGGTAAGATGAGGACATTAAGGGCATCACAATAGGAAAGGAAGAAGTCAAGTTGTCACTATTTGCAGATGATATGATACTATACCAAGAGAACCCTAAACTCTCTGCCAAAAAGCTACTGGAAACAATAGATACCTATAGTACAGTGTCAGGGTACAAAATCAATACCCAAAAGTCAATTGCTTTCTTATATACAAATAATGAAAGAGAAGAAAGGGATATTAAATAAACAATCCCATACACAATTTTACCACATAAAATTAAATATTTAGGAATCAGTTTGACAAAGAATGTAAAGGATCTCTACAAAGAAAAGTGCAAAACGTTGCTTCAAAAAATAAAAGAGGATCTGAGGAAATGGAGACACATTTTTTGCTCATGGATTGGAAGAATTAACATTATCAAAATGGCAATACTCCCTAGAGTTTTATACAAATTCAATGCCATCCCTGTAAGGATACCCATGACATATTCAAAGAAACTGACCAAACACTCCTGAAATTTGTATGGAATAATACTCCCCACCACATTTAGCTATCCTTTTTTTCAAAGGATAGCTAAAGCAATCCTTGGAAAAAAGAAAATGGGAGGTCTCACTTTTCCCAACTTCAAACTTTACTACAAAGCAGTCATAATTAAAATTGCATGGTATTGGTATATCCACAGACCTGTAGACCTATGTAATAGAACTGAGTATGCTGAAACACACTCTCAAATATATGTTCATTTAATCTTTGACAAAGGAGCAACAAATATTAAGTGAAATAAAGAAATTCTCTTCAACAAAAAGTGCTGGGAAAACTGGGCAGCAACAAATAAAAAATGAACTTAGACCTCCTTCTAATGCCATGAACAAAAGTCAGATCAAAATGGATTAAAGGTCTCATCATCAGACATAAATCTATAAGGTACATGAAGAAAACATAGGAAAAATGTCTACAACATCAAAACTAAAGGCATCTTCAAAGATGAAACATCACTGACAAAGCAAATGGAAGCAAAGATAAAAAGGGATTATATAAAACTGAAAAGTGTTTGCACCTCAAAATAAGCAGTGACCGTGATACAGAGACAGCCCACAGACTGGAAAAATATTCCGCCCAATGCCCATCTGATAAAGGGTTAATATCCATGATATATTAGGCACTGGTAGAACTTTACAAGAAGAAAACTGCTAATACCATCAAAAATGGGGAGAAGAAATGAACAGAAACTTCCAAAAAGAAGAAATTTGAATGGCCAAAAGGCATAAGAAAAAGTGCTCTTTATCACTAATCATCAGGGAGATGCAAATCAAATCAGCAGTCATATCACACCACAGAGATGACATCTTTTTGATGGCACACATCCAAAGGAGCAAGAACAACTGGTGCTGGATTGGATGTGGGGAGAATGGGACTCTTATTCACTATTGTTGGGAGTGCAGACCAGTCTAGCCCATTGGAAAACAATATGGACATTCCTCCAAAAACTGAATATTGAGCTCCCATTTGACCCAGCAATACCACTCCTGGGAATATACCCTGGAGACTCAAAACACACAGCAGAAACACTATCTGCACTCCTATATTCATCACAGCTCTATTCATGATAGCCAGAGTCTGGAAATAACCTAAATGCCCAAGAACAGAAAACTATCCATAGAAACTAAGGTACATCTACCCTGGAATACTATGAAGCTGTCAGAAAAGATGAAATAATAAAATTTACCTGTAAATAAATGGACATGGAGACTATAATGCTGAGTGAAATTAGTCAGAAGGAAAAGGATAGATATAGAATGGCTGCATTTATTAATGGGATATAAATATATACCAGTGTTCCACTTGTGGGAAATGGTAACACTGGGCTAGAACTGAACATTGAGTATACATAAAGGGATTTGCATTATAGTCCCTAAATGTTTGTAGGCAAGCAACAATGTATAAGAGGAGGGGGGAGGGAGAAAAGGAAAAGTGCTTGTTATAGGGAATTTGGGACCACTGGTGGTGGGATAGGGCACTGCTGGAGGGGAGGATGCTGAAGCATCCTCAGCATGTATGACTGAAGCACAATCATGAACTTTTCTGTAATTGTGTATCACATGGAGGTATAATAAAAATTAAAAAATACATCTGATAAGAGGTTAATATCCAGGATACATAAGGAACTGGTAGAAAACTTTATAAGAAGAAAACAACCAACCCCATCAAAAACTGGGGAGACAAAATGAACAGAAACTTTGACAAAGAAGAAATTTGAATGGCCAAAGTCATATGAAAAAATGCTCATCAACATTAATCATCAGAGAGATGCAAATCAAAACAACTATGAGATATCATCTCACACCACAGAGATTGGTACATATCCAAAAGAGCAAGGACATCAACTATTGGCATGGATGCGAGGAGAAAGGGACTCTCATCCACTGTTGGTGGGAATGTCATCTGGTACAGCCCTTTTGGAAAACAATATGAACATTCCTCCAAAGACTAGAAATTGAGCTCCTGTTTGAGCCAGCAAAACCACTTCTAGGAATATATGCTGTGAGACCAAAAACACACAGTGGAAACACCATCTACACTTCTATGTTCACAGCAGCATTAGTCACAATAGCTTGAATCTGGAAACAACCAGAGTGCCCAGGAATAGATGACTGGATAAAGAAACTGTCGTACATCTACACAATGGAATACTATGCGGCTGTTAAGAAAATGAAGTTATGAATTTTGCCTATAAATGGATAAATATGGAGAGGATCATGCTGAATGAAATTAGCTAGAGGGAAAAAAAGACAGATATAGGACGACTGCATTTATTTGCAGTATATAAAAATAAAGCATGATACCAATATCCAAGGCCAGACAAAACATGGATCAGGAGGTCTTGTCAGTGGGTGGAACCTACTGCAAATGTGTGGTAGTCAGAGGTTAGGTAATGCAGAGAATGGAACAGTGTACTAATAATTATTGTAAATGATAATACCAATGTAGAACTGAGAATTGAAAATAGGCAAAAGGATATACATAACCTCTAAATGTATGGATTGCAAGCCACAATGTATAAGAGAAGGGAGAGAGAGAGAAGAAAGAGAGAGAGAGAAAGAGAGAAGTGAAAATTGCATTCCATAGATGCAGGCTGTGGGTGGGGGAAATCATGGGACATTGGTGGAGGGAAATTGGCACTGGTGAGGGGATGGGTGCTGGAACACTGTATGACTGAAACCCAAATATGAACACGTTTGTAACTGCATATCTCATAGTGGTATAATAAAAAAATTAAAAAAATAAAGCATATGGAAAAAAGCAAAAAAAAAATGAAAGGAGATTGTTTAGAAAAATAAAGCATCTTTTCTTTTGTGTTAAGGTTTACTAAATAAAGATTGAGGAACACAGTTTAGTATGATATTAAACAAAATTTAATGGGGTGTGTAAACTAGTCCCATTCTTTTGTAGATTAGGCCTGTAATTTCATTTATTCTTTTTATTAACAAAATATATACTATCAATTATATTGAAAACTTTATTACTATAAAGACTTTATTTTTCCCCCTGAGATATAATTGATACTTGCCTTTGTTAGTCTTAAGTGTCCAATGTGATGATTTGATACATGTATGCATCATGAAATGATCACCTCTTGATATTATTAGATTCAAAGTTGTAAGAATTTCCTTTTGTGGTGAGAACTTTTAAGACCTACTCTGAATTACAGTTATCATGCTTTGTATGAAATGTTCATATCTTGTTCTTATAGCTGGACATCTGTACACTTTGACCACTTTCATCACCCCTACCAATGACAATCCACAGTCTACTTTCCGTTTTAATGAATTTTTAATTTTCATTCCACTTATAAGTGAACTTCAATCTTTCTTCCAGATCTTGCACATTCATTTATTCAGGGACAGTCTTTTTCTCAGTCTGTTCAGCATGGGCTACATTGCAATGTTTGTGGACAGGCAGGTCTTGATTTAGGTTCTTTAGGCAATGGAGAAGATTATCCATGACTTCTACTCAGATCTCTTTGATACCATGTCCACCTGCCCACATACCAAATTACACAGGATGGATATGCCATTCCCAACATTCTCCCTTATGAAATCCAACTTGCCATTTCATCAGTAAAGAAGGGAAGAGCACCAGGCCCAGAGAAAGTCAGACCCGAAAACCTGAAGAATCTGCCTTCAGAACTCATCAATACACTGGCTCGGCTCTTCACATGCTACCTGTCCGAACGCAAGGCGCCCTCCCAGTGGAAAACCAGCAAGACAGTCCTACTGTTCAAGAAGGGAGACATCCACGACATTGGCAACTATCGCCCCATCTGCCTATTGTCTGTCATCTACAAGCTGTTCACTAGAGTCATCCTGAACAGGATTGACAGAATATTAGATGAAGGGCAACCATGCGAACAAGCTGGCTTCCGAAAAGGAATCAGCACAATCGACCATATCCACACGGTAACCAAGCTCATTGAGGTTTGTAGGGGAGCTCAGGATGCCACTCTGTCTCATGTTCATTGATTTAAAGAAAGCCTTTGATTCTGTGGAGACTGAAGTGGTCATCGAAGCCCTAGCCAAACAGGGCATTCAAGCCCAATACATCAAGATTCTTCGTGAGCTGTTTTACGGATTCACCACAAGGGTCTCACCATTCTACAAAGAAGTGATCATCGATGTCAAAAGAGGGGTTCGTCAGGGTGATACCATTTCACCAAAACTCTTCAGCTCCACCCTTGAGAACATAATGCGGCAATTAGAATGGGAAGGAATGGGAGTGAAGATAGATAGTCGGCCACTAAACCACCTCTGCTTCGCTGAGGACATCGTTCTAATAACACCAAACATTAGCCAAGCAGCACAAATGCTGGCTGACTTCGACCGAGAATGTAGAAAGATAGGTCTACAGCTATATCTCAGCAAAACTATGTTCATGAAAAATGAACTAGTTCCAGAGGCCCCATTCACTCTCAATGGAACAAACATCTCTGAATGCAGCAGTTATGTGTACCTAGGTGGAGAAGTCAACATGATGAATGACCTAAAACCTGAGCTATGCAGGAGGAAGAGAGCAGCATGAATGCCTTCAAAAGCATCAAAGAAATAGCTAAAAAGACAAAGAACCTCCAGCTCTGGGAACATCTCTTCAACTCCACTGTTCTCCCTGCATTAACATATGCCTCAGAGACCTGGGCCCTATGAAAGCAGGATGAGAATGCTATTCGGGTCTCCCAGAGAGGAATCAAAAGAGCTATGCTTGGAATATCATGCCTCACTCAAGTGAAAGAAGGAATCTGGAGCTCCGACCTCCATTGCTGTTTCAGATTCAGGGACGCTGTCTCGTTTGCCAAGGCATCGAAAATCAGATGGTCTGGACATGTAATGCTATTTGGAGACAACTGCTGGACTAGAACTGTTACCGACTGGATCCCATAGGATGTCAAAAGATCACGTGGCCGCTCACCTACAAGATGGTCAGACTTCTTCTTCAAGACCCTGAATGAATGATTTGATGCTCTTTGTATTCCTAAGGCAGCCAGATGCCATTGGGCTACACTGGCACGTGATAGGGTCAAATGGAAATATTACTGGCACCCGCTTGAGCAAATCGACGAATAACAGGGATGTCAAGTGATCAAGTGATCAAGTTATTTTAGACCATTCCATTGTACTGAGGCTATGTGGGGTATTCCTGGGTGGACTCCACAGCTTGATGATGTCGATAGATGGTTTCTGCAATCACCTTTGGGGATTTCTTTTAGTCTTTTAAAATATATACACACACATATATTTAATTTCCTTTAAATTTATTTTAATTTAGTACATGGTCACGCATAGAAAATATTATTTTCAGTGTGCATTTTCACTGAGATTATCTTGTGGTAGAAAGCAAACTTATTATAAATGATTCATGTGTATAGGAATAGTGTTTAGTGCTGACTTTTTAGATATGTCTGATCAAACATCAACATCCCTGTGCAAATTGTCTACTGATTTAAAGTTTCAAAAAGTTTTAGTTTTCATAATCTATTATTTATTAAGGAATTTGTGTTGACATCTCCCAGTACGGTGGTGAATTTGTTTATCTCCCTAGTGAAGCTGTTAATTTTTACTTTATGTGCTTTGGATCTGTGTCGTCACAACAAGTAAAGTTTTCCTTTATGTTTTGAAACTTTGTTTTGCATCTATTGCTCAAATATCAACTTTACAGTAATATGAAAATTGGATTAAACCTTTTTATATTGTTACTTATATTATCCATAAATAAGTCATTGATATTAAAATGATAAATTAGCATAACCACCATTGCAGTTATGAACATGAGCACAAAATTGTCTTTAATATTAAAATGCTGAAAATATAGTATGGTTTACATGATTTTTATAGATGTAATGCACACAAAATATAGCATATATACTGTCCACTGAAAGAAAACCTATAAAAATGCATTACAAATAGAAGATAAAACTCCAATCAATTGTGAAATGGGAATAACTTCACACAGACCTCACCACCCTCTGTTTTTCCCAACTTCATAGCACATTAATAAAAATGTGTCACGAACTGAAGAATAAAATTCCAATTAATTATAAAATGGGACTACAATCATGTAGACTTAACTATCTTATGCAAAATATAGCAAAATATGGGGAAATCAAAGGATTTAACCTATATTTTCTACTAACTATTGTAAAGGGACAAAATACTGAGGACATATTAACATTCACATGATCCCAATTTCATACTATTATACAAATGATTATCAAGTCAAAATGAAATATAAAAACCTTTAATGTTATATTTGTTAGTATTTTCTCCATTTTGCTTTTGACTATTTTGGTGCCAGACCAAACAGTGCTCAGGGCTTACTTCTGGCTTATGTACTCAGGCATCACTTCTGGTGGAACTCAGAGAACCATATCGAGTGCTGGTGTTGAACCTGGGTCAGGAGCCTGCAAGGCAACTGTCGTTGCAGCTCATCTGTACTATCTCTCCAGCCCCCATCACCAATTTTATTGAGGTATCATGATTTGTAATACTGTTAATGATCATACTGAATGGAGTCACTCAGGAGAGGGACAGAGACAGAATGATGTCTCATATGTGGGTTAGAATGTTATATTTAAACTTTGCCCAAACTTTGAATGTTGCCTCTGAATTTCTATGATTCTGTCGGTTCACACGTAGCTCTTAGTGTTCAAATACAAATATGGTTTTTTTCTGTTATTGTTTTTCATTGTTTAGCCATATCATAATATACACTGAATTTTATCATCTGTCTGTCTGTGTTTAATAGAAGGTAAATGTGACTTGGGGATTGTAGAGGCAGTGGATGTGTGTGTACTAGTTCTCACGGGCAAAGACCTCTGGGCATCACAGAAGCAGCAAAGGACCAGAATACCTCTTTGTCAAAGGCCCAGCTTGAATCCAAAATAAATTCAAATATGTCTTCCCTTCATTTGTTCAGAAACAAAATCATTTCCTTTTTGTTCTCAACCAGTCACAGGGAAAATTTCATGTATGTGTGCCATTTCATATTTCATATTTTTAGATTCAAATTTATTGCTCACCATGCTGTGACACTTGGACATCAGCTGTGTTGGTTTTGTCTGTGTTTATAGAACAGATAAGGCACGTTCTCTTTGATTTAGCACAGCTGTGTGTCAGCAAGATCTGGCAGGGCCAAAGCAAGAAAATAAGCTCTCCATAAAGCTCCCAAAAGAAAATAATGTACATTGAAGTTATAGAATTTCCTGAGGGCTGCTTGTAGAGTTAGAGATCACCCAGTTTCTGAGACCATGTTGGGAGAAAAGTGCTTTTATCCCCCAGAAAGTTTTACTTATCTGTTGCACAAAGCATGTAAGTCCATTTTCTTATATGTAGAAAAATAAAAGTATAGTTATAATTCAATAGAGAAAATGTAAACTGAAGAAATCATTTGCAACTCCAGCATTTAAATTTTCTCCCACTTCTTAATTAGTTTATTAAGAAATGCAAAAAGCTTTATTGGCATATATGTGTTGTCTAGTGTAGAGCTCATCTAATGTTCTCAGAATGAATATACCTATGGTGCTGCATCCAGAGGTCCTCACCCTGAATCCCTTGTTTTTTCTTCCATACAATATCCTGTGTCCACCAAGTGTAACACTTTTCTAATTTCATAAAGCACAGATTAGTATTGACTGTCTGAGCACTTGCTTGATCGCAAAACATGCAATACATATATTTATTTCTATTCTTGTACAAGATTTGTTTGAAGAGTTATTAATATTGTTGCCTATGGCATAGCTTTTCCAATTCATATCTGTATAATTTTGCATTATGTAAATATGTTGTAATTATTAACAGTTGATTGACATATAGGAGTTGCTATTTTGGAGTTATTATTAAAAGCAGTGATTTTGTAAGTAGTTTTATGTATCTTCTAACACATATACTGAGCATTTTTTGTTTGAGATAGATTGAGGATAAAATTGGAAGTTCTAGTTGTGTACTTAATCAGTCTTCCTATCTGTGATTGAGTTTTTCAGACACTATTATCCTAACAGTGTCTGATAATTCCAGATTACTAACCATCACTGTAAACATCTCACTCTCAATTTCAATATTTTTAGCCTTTCTAGTATATGAATATGTGTAGTGTTGTGCTATTTATATTTCTTTATTTTCTTAAAATTAACTAAGCAAACCCATCCCCTCCAGATTACCCCAGTTGATTCAGCCTGGTGGACCTGGGGACTCTCTGCCTGTTATTGATCTCTTTCTTTATTTATGAATCTCTCGACCATGACTGGTTGAGAGACTCATACATAAGGAAGAGATGAGCTTCTTAACTATGGTTTCAGATCTACTGTGAGATTTATGGGTTTTTGGAGTGCAGCCAGTAAATGAACTTGTACGGTTGAGCCAGAGATGGTTTGTGGGTGCGGCTCCCACATACCTAACTTTGGGCAATTTAACTTCTTGGGAGACTTAGTCTTAGGTTGTTGGAGACTAGTGAGAGCTTGTTTACCATGTGGATATAGTTGATTGTGCAGAATCCTTTTTGGAAGCCAGCTTGCTTGCATGGTTGTCCTTCATCTAATGTTTGGCCAATCCTGTTCAAGAAGACTCGAGTGAACAGCTTGTAGATGATGGACAACAGGCAAATGGGGTGATAGTTGCCAATGTCGTGGATGTCTCCCTTCTTGAACAGTAGAACTGTCCTGCTGGTTTTCCATTGGGAGGGCAACTTGCGTATCACGCCTTACTCAAGTGAGAGAAGGAATCCAGAGTTCCGACCTCCATTGTCGACTGAGAGTCAGCGTTTGCAAGGCATAAAAAATCAGATGGTCTGGACATGTTATGCGATTTGGAGATAACCGCTGTACTAGAGCTGTTTCTGACTTGATCCCATGGGTCATCAAAAGATCAAGTGGCTGCCCACCTACAAGTTAGTCAGACTTCTTTGTCAAGACCCTGAACGAACGGTTTGGGGGTCTTCGTATTCCTGGAGCAAGCAGATGCCATTGGGCTACACTGGTACGTGATAGGGTCAAATGGAAATAATGCTGGCGCCCACTTGAGCAAATCGATGAATAATGGAATGTGAAATGATCAAGTGAAGTGATCTATTTATTTATTTATGTATTTACATATTTATGTAATTATCTATTTATTTATTTAATTATACCTCACTGAGATATAGTTACAAAAGCATTCATATTTGTGTTTCAGTCATACAGTGTTCCAGCACCCAAGCTCTACCAGTGCCTATTTCCCTCCACCAATGTCCCATGATTTCTCCCCTTCCCCCAGCCTGCGTCTATGGCAGGCAATTTTCACTTCTCTCTCTCTCTCTCTCTCTCTCTCTCTCTCTCTCTCTCTCTCTCTCTCTCTCTTCCCCTTCTCTTACACATTATGGCTTTCAATACATACATTTAGAGTTTATCATGTATATCCTTTTTCCTACTTTCAATGCTCAGTTCTACGCTGGTATTATCATTTACAATAATTATTAGTACACTATTCCTTTCTCTGTATTGCCTAACCTCTGACTCCCACACATTTGCGGTAGGTTCTACCCACTGGCAAGACCTCCTGATCCATGTTTTGTCTGGCCTTGGATATTGGTATCATGCTACCCCCAAATAAATGCAGGCTTTCTATATCTGTCTTTTCCCCTCTGGCTAATATCTCTCAGCATTATCTCTCCAGAAGTGATTCTTAAGCACAAAACCAGGAATAATCCCTGAGTATAGCTGAGAGTAGCCCCAAATTAAAAAAAAAATCCTAACCCCAACTCTCTCTGTCTCTGTCTCTCTTTCTCTGTCTCGCTCTCTCTTGCATAAGAAAACAGCTTAAATATCTGACAGTTATGTGATGAAATTTGGTATCCTTATGGGTGATGGGTCAGTTATTTGTTGATTATTCTCTGCATTTTGAGCCACATTTTTCTCTATTTGCATGCCTGATAACCTTAGAGTAGCTGCTGGTCATTAGGAATTTTCCTTGTTGGAAATTTTCTTTTCCTATAAATACTTCTCAGCTTTGTGTTAGGACATAGTTATCTCACTTAACAGCAGCGTGATTCTTTATTATCTTGCTGTAATGATTTGTTTCCTAGGACTGGTGAAGCATAGAGTCTGGAGTAATGATTTCCCACTGCTGATCAGCAGAGTGGTACTAGTCCACAGACATAGAAAGGTTGAAAACCACTGGTCAGTGTCTGTTGATGAAAATTCCAGTGTTAGACCTTGTAAGCTCCTTAACTCCCCCACTGGCCCCTGAGAGGACATACAGAATGAGAAATAAACTTCTTCTAGTTAAACCACAAATATTTGGGAGTTGTTTATTATCAGACCTTAGTCTGTTTTGTCACTAAATGGTACATCAAGTCCATTGTTTTCCACTTATTTATATGCTCTGGTGAAAGCAGATGTTGATGCCATATCTGGTGAAACCTAGGACTGATTTCACGATTTATATATATATAATTATATATGTATATATACATATATGTATATATTCAAATATATAATACATGATATAATAGACAATAAAACAATTTTATTGGCATATTGCTATCAGATATTAAAGTCGCTAATTTGTGCTCTAGTTAAATTGTTTATTAACATATTATACAGTTTATTAACATTATATAGTAACAACTAGTGGTTGCTTTAATCTCTACCACAATATCAAAATATTGATGAGTGCTAATAAAATTTCTAAATATTTGTAATTATACTTTTATAAATGTAATATAAATCATGTTTTTATAGTAGTAAAGTATTATCTGTAATAAAATTATACAAATAGGTATTGGTTTCCTTTTTCTACATTTGTAGTGGAGGAAAATTCTGTGTTTCAGGTTGAAATAACATAAAAACAAATATGTTATATTTTCCCCAATTAATGTAATCTCGAATTCTATATTCCAAAGGGTTAAGTATCTTTGTAAAGATATGTGCTACATAGTATAATTAAAAGACTTCTTCATAACATTGTTTATAATTGTAAGCAATTGTAAGTAATCCTAATCTTAAGAAATTTTTATCTTAAAAATAAAATAAGCAATTTAAACTCATTCAATGGGATAATGTTGAGTTTAGCAACAAATTGATAGTCTTTAATCATGCAGTGCTATGTGAAACAATCCAAGAATATACAACATGTGATCTTATAGCTTTAAAATTCCAAAATAGTCTAAGCTAAATTAAAGTGTTAAGCTGCAGTATCAGTGCTAGAATTATAAAGGAAAGACAGAATTGATTACCACAAAAATCAGTGCATTTAGATTAGATCCAAGAAGAAGATATCATGTTAAAATTGGAAGGGTCGTGTCTGGGAGCTGCAGGTTCCTGGCAGTGTTTGATTTTTTGACTTGAGTTAAGGTTACATAAGTTTTTTATGTATAAGTCATGAAGTTATATTTGTATTTTGCCTCTCTCTATTATATAGTATTAAATACATTTAACAGATACAAATATGACAAATCTAATCAGTAAAAGCAAGATTTGATTCTTCTAGAAAATAATTGAGAATTATTATCCAATTAAATTTAAAATAAAGAATGAGAGAAAATATATAAATATCCAAGATTAATAATAATTATAGATAAATTAACATAAATGTAGGAGAAATAAGTTCTAACTCATTGACAACTCTTATAGTCAGATTAATACAATATATTTGAGATCCTGAAAAATATAAATAAAATTATCAATTACTTAAAGTATCCTCATTAAAGCTAGAACATTTGAAACTGTAATTTTATAGAAAAAATTAGAAAAGTGTCAGACTACTCTAAAGTGAAAGATAGTTTCAGAGGAGATTGAGGTATATTTTTTAGAAAGAAATAATTCCAGTGATGCTTAAATTATTTCATGATGCAAAAAATGAAGGGAACACTTTAAATTATTATCATAAGCTTAAATACATTACTTTAAAAATCTGCCAAAGATAGCACACTTAAAATAAGTAAAAAACAAACCAGGGGCCGGAGAAATAGCCCAGCGGGTAGGGCATTTGCATTGCAAGTGTCCGGCCTGTGCCGGCCGATCCCCGGCATCCCATATGGTCCCCCGAGCACCACCGCCAGGAGTAATTCCTGAGTGCAGAGCCAGGAATAATCCTTGAGCATTGCCGGGTGTGACCCAAAAAGCAAAAAATAAAAAAAAAACAAACCAAACTCATTTATAAATATCATTATAATGGTCTTAATGCATAACAAATGTATTCAAGTGTGCTTGATACTCCTTGATATCAGGACATGCCGTGATGAACCAATTGACTGCTCTCAGGTAACCTAAATTTAGGATAGGTGATCTCAGAAGAAAAAGTGGCTATCGCCTAGCTAGATAATCCACGTATGCAAGTTCAACAGAAGACACTTTGTTATACTTGACTTGTGTATCTGAGTAACAAAAGCTACTTTTTGAGATAATTGGTGAAAAATCATGACTAAGAACCTTTGTTCTGCCCAAGTCCAAATACCAAGTCTGTCATTAAATTATTATATGACACTTAATTTATTTAATTTCATGTCCAGGCTCAGTTTTGGAGTCTGATGTCTTGTAGAACATTAACTTATTTCTATTAGAACCAGAATAAAATATGTAGTGCAAATATAATAGGTATAAAGTCACTTTATTGCTTGTAATTCCACCTTTCAAGAAGCAAGCTTCTTTCTCTATCCTGTGAATCATGTCTGGTTGTGTGATTGTCTTTGTCTAACAGTGGGGTGAAAAGGACAACATACAAGCTCCATACCTAATCTTCCAAAGGTTTCCATTCATTGTTTGGAGCCAAGGAAACAAAACTGGACTGTCCTGCTGGACTGTCCTGCTGGACTGTCCTGCTGTAGAGAAGGATTCCGTTATCCCAGATATCCCATTCCAGTCCCAGACATGTGAGCTGAACAAACATTTACACCTTTTTATTTGTAAGCAGCAATTGCATTTCCAAAGTATTCTGAGTTCTTCAAAGTGTAGCTGTGTGTGAGACAGGAAGTCCTTGGACTTATGTGAGTAGTTCTCATTCAGGCTATGAAGCAAGTGGAGGTTATTCAGATATGAATCAGAAAACTTGATTATTGCACTAATGAGTGGTAGGGTTTAAAGCAAGATGTTTGGCTTCTGAGGCTTTAGTTTTATCACCATGAAATGAATGTGTACAGCTCAGTCTCTAGGGTTCCATCATCTCTGATGTGCTCTAATTGCAATACCTCCTGCTGAGCTGAATCATTTTTCTGGTCCACCAGGCACTAGAGTTGGTACAATTCTCTGCAGCAACATAAAAGTTATTTTTTCCTCCAGATTTACATCATTATACTTAATTTTAATTATATTATTTACTCATATAACAGTAATCCACCAGTGTTCAGAAAATAGACTATTCAGGTATAGAAAAATGATGTTCCAATATTTTTAAATAAAATGTTAACAGTTGACTATTCTAAATTTATATATTCATATATAGGGATATAAGGTAGGTGCTGTCTGACCAACTCATTTATTCATGTCAATATGTACAGAGACAGTAGGTTGAATGATTACACTGTAGTCTGTGGTTACACATCTGGTTTATGTCCAAGTTGTGCTCTAATGAATAATGTGATAAACATTGATGAATTCCCTACATTTAGTAAAGAAATACTTGCAATGCAGATCACCAAGAAGAGCTTTAGTGAGTATATTATCTAAATAATAAAAATAAATCTATATCTTAATATGATTTCTTTCAAAGTCATGTGTTAGCCACAGCTTCCTACATTCATTCCACGTGAAACTGAAAAATTCTACATAGAGTGAACATGTCTAGAACCCTACTGAATCTGGTCACCCTCAGTGTGGAGTGCAGAGCTTGGCTAGGGCTACCTGAAGGAAACAGCCTATGTGTGAATCAGACGGACCTAGGCATGTTGAAAGCTGTAGAAGTGTGATGAATAAGAACATAAGATTTACATCTTTTAAAAAAATAAAATATTAAAAAGGAACACTGGCCATATTTCTCAAAACGTTTAATCAAGTGGATCTGTTCTGTCCTCGTGAGATTAAGAGAACTCCTCATAAACAAGTCTCCCACTTACAAATGCATTCCTTCCTCATGAATTAACAGCTGAGATGGACTTCCTGCAGGGCAGCTCTCAAGCACTGAGACAGACTAACAGTTGTGTCAGAAAAGCTTTTCCTCTCATAATAAGCTACTTAATCACATTATGTTCAAAGAAATATGACAAGACTCACTCAACTGAATCGTTTGAAATTGATGAACAGATCTTGAATTACAGCCTTTCCTCAACTTCTCCCCCAAAGCAAAAACATACCGACTATCTGTGCGAGAGTTTAGGAACCTAAAAACACCTGAACGAGCACCTGCTGGGAAACACTCAAGTAACTAACCTGGGCAGAGTGAGTTCTCTTGGCTGAAGATGCTCAGCCAAGATGCTCTTTTCACATGCTAGGTGATTCTTGCTTAATTTGGTCTCCCTCATTAACCTGATGCTCTCAACAGAGGAAGAGGATGGTGAAAAACTCTAATACTGTATAGTGATACCTGTAGTGAATGGCAGTTTCCTATGTTGTGTCATCTAACTTAATCTGTTCAAGTACAATAAAAAGCTTTATCAGTTAACAGTCTCCACCACGAGGTTACCAAGGAGCTTGGACAAATCAAAAGCAGAATAAAGGTTGAACCCCTGTGTATTCTATGTCCAGACCTCACCTCTTCCCAAATATTCAAGGCCCTGTTTTATATTTATTCTCAGTAACTAGCTTGTTGGTTGCTAGATTCTTAGGATTCAACAGGGAGTTAGACTGCTTTGTATTTTAATGTCTGAGATGTAGTTGGATACTGTGAATGTAGGTTTTGAAGTAGGAGATTTGAGAGTGAGAAAGGCAGAGCTGCTATAGAAGGGAAGTGGAGTGAAATAGGATGTTGCAGAAAGAGAAGCTGGTACCCTAGAGTTTTCTTTCTTTATTTTTTTAATTTGGAAACCCAGTAGTTGTCAGTGATTTGCAGGACTCTACAATTCATGAGTAGGAACTGAGGTGACTTCAAGGACTGGGCTGATAGGTAAGGACAAAAGGTAGACAATGGAGGCCCCAGTGAGACATGTAAGATGCAAGTTGATATGGTGACACCCAAGAACTAATCTTGAGAAACCATTAAGTGAAGACTTAAAAGCTTCAGAGGGAGGGAGAGAGAGCTAAGAGTTCTAAAAATCAGTGATGGGGTGAGTTTAAGAATCCCTGAAGACTTAAGAACAGGGCGATAGAACTGGAAGCTTAAGATATATGGTCATTCAAGATTTTGAGATGGAGTTGAGAAGGTTTGAGGTTGTGTGACTGAAGAGGAAATGGAGGTAAGAGTAATTCCAATGCCAGACTCTGTTGTATTTCCAGACAGACACGTTGAATTCCCCAGGTGAAATCAGAACATAAAGAATAGCAGCTGCTATAAAACAGATTTTATAAGACAGAGTCTTGAAAAGATGACCAAAGAATGACCTAGTTTGTTTACAACAAGCAGGCCATTGGTACATTGTCAGAGAACCTAAAGTCAGGCTTTTTATCTAAAATGACACTGCGGAACAATAACACTATTCCTCTCCTTAAGGTATGAGGGATATGGAATAGCAAGCTTCCCATGAGAGGACTAAGCGGTTAATGGATGTCAGAATAGAGAAGAGGTGGTGAGGGTTACTAAGGCAGAAAAAGGGAGAGGAAGACAAAAGAACAAGTTTAAGACCAGAGATGTATGACGGGGAAGTAAAGAAGGTGAAAGATGTTTGATGGAAGTTCTGGGTTTCTCAATTTCAAGAGCACTGGAAGCAGCTAGTTGGACTCAATGCATTCCTTGAGGTTTGATTAGAAAAAGAAGTGCTTATAGTATCACAGGAAGATGGTGCAGTGTGGAGGAATTTTAATCAGAATATTTAGAGATCTGCCATTCGTCTGGGCTAAAGGAGTGCTTAGGATTGGGATTTGGTAAAATGACTTAGGTGCCAAATCAGCCTGAAGCAACAATGTATGTGGACCAGATTTAACTAAAAATTTTCAGAAGTCACAGTCCTCTGGAGGTGATTGTAGAGGCTCTATGGAAATTGCACTTTTGAGCAGCAATTTGTGAGCCACAGGTTACTTCTTGCACTCAATCATGCATCCACAAGTTACCTTTTTCCATCTTGATTCCAAGTTGAACTTCTGTATTTCTATGAATGTTCTTCCATTTTTTAAAAAATCACATTCAGGTGCTATCAGGTGCCATAGGTCAGATTGATTTTGAGATGAGTTAGCATAAAGTAGTTTACCAGGTCCCTCTGTCTTTTAGTGTATTCCCTTGTCTGGCTGCCATAACCTTCTTAGAGTGGTACCCCAGTTCTGGAGCTTGGGAAAGAAAGGTCTAGAGAAACAGAAGATGTGAGTCAGCAGCAAATTGAGCAAAGATGAAAGGGAGAGACAGGGCTTGCTGAGGCTAGGGTCAAAGGGAACTGAATGTATAGAGAGGTGGCAGAATGGATCATAAACCCATGGGAGAGTTTCCTGGGGGGACCTGCAGTCTTCAGAATCTTCTTTGTAAGGTTTAATGAGGCCAGACTCCTGCAGGGTCTAAAACAAAAGAATCAGCCTGCTCACATCTCTGCTAGGAGCTAATTGAAGATTATTGTTCTGGGTCTGGTGCTCTCAGCAGCTTTTAGGTCCAGCTTGATTCCAAGTTTAACTTATGCAAATATTCCTACATATATTTTCATAATTAAATCAATTATACTCTGATCTCCCTGCCACCCCAGCAGAGCCTCACAACAAGCCAGACCACCCCCTCCCTACTCCATGGGGCCCGCCATTTTCCACATCTGGACTTCCCTCTCCGTCACAACTCCACCCAGCAGACCAGACTATCACGGCTCGGCTAGCGGCCACGCGGTTCATCAATAAATGCTTTATTTTGAGGTGACTATAACAGTATGCTACCTGCACGGCAAGCCTGGCAATCTGCTCATGTAGTATTTGATATGCCAAATACCAGTAACATTTATATTAGGTCAATTCCATGACCTAATATAATGGTTTGAGGCTCTTTATGTTCCTGGAGCAAGCAGATGCCTTTGGGTTCTACTAGCATGAGACAGGACATATGGAGATATTACTGGTGCCTGCTCTAGGAAATAGATGATTAATGGGAAGATGGTGATGGTGATACTCTGATCCCATAATTCAGTTTATTTGGTTATTGAGAATTACAAATAAATACATTAAAATAAATTATATTAAATATGAATATTCTGCTTCTATAAATTACTCACTGGGCTTTAGGTGTCATTATTTGTGCCTTAACCTTTAGAATAGAGCTTCATTTTCTTAAAATAATTGTCTTTTTTAAAATTGAGGAATGATGAACACATAAAATATAGTTTCAGGTGTGCAGCACAATCCCTGAATGTTTGTAGGTATTATAAGAGCATTGCCTTCAAAGTAATATCTTCTGCAACTCTCCTTTTAAAATGTGTCCTTCGCTTCACAAAACTATACACTTTGGATTTTCTATTTCCCGCTGCTGATTTTTCTCTTTGCTCTTATTCTCTCTTTCTGCTCTTTAGACGTTAGTTCTTTTTCCCCTAGGATTTTTCTTCAAAATTCATTTCACACTTTCTGTGCTCTTTATAGCCTTCTGTATGACCCTGTATGCTTGTGGGGTAAATCTAATCCACACACCTTATTCTGAGTCCAGACTGCCTTTCTGAGCTCCAAGTTTATACCTGCAATGTTTACTAGCCATCTGCCTGTGACCGTGTCAGAGACATCCCCAAAGAGTAGTGTCAAAACAACACTTATGGGAATTTTCTGCTCTTTTCTCATTGGACTTCTGCACTGGGCTCTATCTCTCAGATGTCCAGAAAACTTTTGCTAGGATATTCATATTCATTCAGGGAGCTCCAGGTAGTTGGTTAAACTATCCCAGTTGTCTTACTAAGACAATATATTTTAAAATATATTTTTTCCATCTTTGGGCCACATCTGGTGATAGCCAAGGATTACTACTGGTAGTGCTCAGGGGACCATAGAGGGTGCTGGGGATCCAACTTGCCTCCACCACCTGCAAGGCAGGTATCCTACTTGCTGTACTATCTCTCCAGACTCAACCTTCCTAAGAAATTTAAATCTAAATGAAATCCCAGCCTCTGTGTTCTGTATCTACTAGGTTCATTAGTAGATGACATACTTTTGGTTTTTTTTCAAAACTTGAAAGTTTCCTCTCATTGTATAGAAACTAGCAAAATGTCTTCCTAATTTTGAGTGTGACCTCCTACTTTGAAATTTAAAACTATTTCATGTGTGTGCATTTGTTTGTTTATATGTGAACATGTATGTGCATTTTTTCAGAAAAAAGATTTTATTGAATATCAGTTTCCTTCAGAAAAGAGAAGTAAACAGTAAACAGTGCAGGAGTTCCAGGGGCAGAAAGAAACAACAGGTCCTTCAGAAGAGAGCTGCAGGCTTTCTCCTTGGGTGGAGGTGGAGGAGGAAAGGAAAAAGACCAGGATATTTAAAGACTTGATGCATAATTTATGTGCAGGGCTATTTTTGCAGGCTGTTGTAATAGCAAAGGAGATGGGAAGGCATCAGCAAAAATCAAATGAAAGTGGAGCTTTGATTAACCTCAAAATAAGTCCCCAGAAAGAAGTCCTGAGAATTCCACATTTCCTTCCTCCATTGTTAGGGAAGGTGTGTCTATTTAAAAACCTCACCAATCTGAATAAAGACCAATCAAACAAAACTCCATTTTCCCCTTCATCTGGGGTAGTTGTAACTGTCAGCATGTTGTCTGGCTTCAGAAGCTGTAGCTGGGAATGTGTAGATGGAACATCTAGAAGCAGAATCTGGGATCACTTTGTTCCCAGAGCACTGATGTAACCAGGGCAACTTACTCTTTATATGAAGTGCACGGAATCATTTGTTGCTGATTCATAAAAAATCATTCGATGAGGTTGAAACATAGTCAATAACTTTTTGCTCCTTGTGATGCAACAAGTGAATTAGTCACACTGTTCTCCCAAACAAGGAGAGCCAGTGAAGTGCCTTCTGGTGTCTTGTACTGCTTTGGGCTCGGGAAACAGCAGAAACAGTGATGACCGTTTTTGAGGTGACTGCTAGTACACTGAACAGAGAACTGAAAATCTGGTATTCAGGAAGCTTTTCACGCAGGAAATAGAAGCTGGGTTTCTTTCAGTCTCAGGTTCCATCTCCCTCTTTTTTGTTTGTTTTTGTGCCACACAGTGATGCTTAGGGAACACTCCTGATCTGTGCTAGGGATCATGTTTGCGGGCTCAGAAGAACATTTGGATGCTGAGGATAGAACAAAGGGCATCCATAGGTAAGGCATGGCTCCAGCCCCCATCTGTTTGTCATTCGGGACCCTGACTGTGTGCCGGTCTGGTCACTGTAGCACCACTTTCAATATCCTCTTACACAACAGTTTCCTGTGCACATCAGTCTCTAAAAGGAGGAGAGAAAACATTTCATTTATTCAATAAGTGATCCCCATGGCTCTGCAATTTCTTACCTACATTACAATTTCTTACCTAGAAAATATCCCAATTTCCCATGCTTGCATATAGACATGCACGTCTTGTCTACAGCCTTATTTGAGCTGAGGAAGAACAGAGAGCCCAGTGTCCACCACTGAAAAGAGTCTTGGAAAAAAAATTAAGCTCAGTGGAGAACTGCGTGTCCATGCGTATGGGAAAATGTCTGTCTCATCCCCCAATCAGGGAATGAAAGATTTGCATGGTAAATCAGACTCTCCTATTGGGGAGACTCCCATTGGGGTCACCCAATGGCCATAGAGGCTCATCTGTTCAGGCCACATCAAAATACATCTAGTTCCAGGATAGAACCAAGGGCAGAATTTTATTTCTCTGGTTTCCTAAAGCAAATAGGCTGGATCATGGGAGTGCATGAGGTGGGCCCTGTGAGCAGCTGTCTCTGTGAAACTTCTTCATCTATAAATCAGAGGGAGCTTCCTCAGGCATGAGGGAGAGGATGACATCTAATGATCAAGCCCCAAAGAGCTGCGCTTTCCCTCCGCATTCACATACTTACAACCTTCCACCTAACCTGGTTTTGAAATTCTCTTCACTTTATTTTAATTCCAGGAGACTCAGTGTTTCATTCCGTGTTCCAGACTGGCACATACAATGCAATCCCACTTCTGCAACAGTAATTTTCGTATATGTTTTTTTTTACCGTATGTGGAAAGATGAGACCAAATTGTAAATGGTGTAAGTTTTAGAGAATATATTCATTAGAAGGAAAAGAATGGTGACTTTCACATTGTTCTGCATTGTTTGTATAGTTAGGAGACTATATGGTACTTCATCTGCAGTGAATTATACTTTTATTATAAAATCTATTGATTAAAATAGCAAACAAATTAAAACCAATTTTTATATTGACTAATAGACCTGGAATTTCTTTTTTTTTTAAATTAAAAAAATTTTTTTTTTTTGCTCTTTGGGTCACACCCGGCAATGCCCAGGGGTTCCTCCTGGCTCTGTACTCAGGAATTACCTCCTGGCGGTGCTCGGGGACCATATGGGGATGCCGGGATTGAACCCGGGTCTGCCGCATGCAAGGCAAACGCCCTACCCGCTGGCCTATCGCCTCCGGCCCCGACCTGGAATTTCTGAAGCAGAATCTACAAGGAAAATAACTTTATACTAACTTATTTTATGTCAATAGATTTACTTAGAGTAGTAGGGTTTTGATTTTATTAAACTATATGTTTTAAAACATTGATTTCTCAATACATAATAGAGTTAACTTTGAAAGTTTAGATATTTATTCAAAATACCCAGTGAGTCTTGATAAGGGGGATTATTGTATTTCATGATTGAAAGTTTTACTTATATGGCAGCTTCCTTGAGACTACAGTAACAAATACTTTGATTTCACTTTCTGGATTTTTTTTAGCATATTCCATTACAGCATGATATCTGAGATTTGGAAAGTTATTTTTATATTGTGCCTGTACTTAATTGGTGGGTTTCAGTTCTCCATGTGGAAATTTCATTTCATGTCAGCACTTTGGAATTGAAGGTTTTGTTACTTCAAAATATAGCACTTCCTTTGGGATTTGGGGCTATTATAATAAAGCCAAGTGGGGCACAGGTTCAAGTTATTTTCTGAAAAAAAAAAAAAAAAACAAAGTATATGAGATTATTTTTTAATGTCCAGAATTTTGTTCCCATGAAGTTAATGCATGAGGTAATTTTAAGTTTTCTGTGGAGAACAATTTAATGATAGCTTTTCAAAAGAATGCTTTTAAGATACTTTTTTCCTGATTTTTGTCTTACCTCCATGTTAGCTGAGAAAAACATCTCTATCTATCCTTGTGGATCATGGTAGCAGGGCATAATAACCCACAGGGCTATAAAGTTTTTTTTCCAGGAAGCAATACTCAAGACATTAAACTTGACGACATTAAACATGTCTGTCCAAAATTTTTCATTTATTAATAATCTAAGAAGCTGATGTACAAATTTTAACATTGGATGTTAAGGCAGAGGCAAGGGCTTGTCCTTGAAAAGCTCAACCCTCAAACTGGGCTAAGAGGAGCAGGGCTTTTAAGCCTATACAATGCAGAGAGCCCTTGAAGGAAAACAAAGTATTTCGATCCCTCAGGGTGGTTTAAAACATATTTATTATAAAATCACCTGCAGATGATGACTAAATAAGTGTAACTATGTTACTTATTTGCTACTATTTAAAATTATGCTTTTAAAACACAGAACTAAATTGAAATAGAACACTTGATAGAAAACACCTATAAATTAAAATATATGAAATTAACTGCAGCAAGGTACAGGCTGGTGATAGAGCTCAGCATCTTAGTCCTAGAGCACTTGCCTTGTATTTAGGAGGCTCTGGGTTAATCACCAGTATTGTAAAATTGATCAATCAATTAAATAGAGTGATTGAAATATGGATTTGTAGGAGCCCACCCACAGTATGAACTTGTGCCACTTGACTACATTGACTTGAGCTTTTGTCCAGATCAGAATTCTTTCATTCTGTGGATGGAGTGCTGGCTCAAAAAATCCAGTGTGGAAGATATATGTCCACAGTGGGCCATCTCACTCTTTTATCTTCATGTAGCTTGAAAGCATCTTTCAAGAAAGAAGTTTCTATTCTTTTTTTGATAGTTACCTTTTAAGACATTACTCAACAACAGAGTAAAATTTATGGATAGTTAGATCAAAGATAGCACAGAAAGACATAAAATATTTTATATTCACAAATGTTTATAAAAAGTAATGTAGAGTATTGTTGGGATACTTATGGGCTGAATATATACCTATAACCCTTCTTAGGAATTCATAATTTCTTGTTTAGGTAATCCTTATCACCTAAACAAATTTGTTTAATATAGTAGTCAAGACAAATATATTTAAACAGTATATAATAATATAACAAAATTAAGCAATGGGAAAAAATTTGGGGGGTATATGATTACAGAATACCTTTTGGGTGAAATATTAGTAATTTATTAAGAAAGAATTTTACCTCTAAATACATTTTTAGTTTTATTATCAAACGACACACACAGGTGGCTTTTGAAAAGAAAAATGTTCTTTGGTGGACACTTTTGTCAGAAAGATTGCAGTTTCCTAAATTATATATGTCCTGAAATACTGCATTGTGAATACCATTCTCTTCATAAGTAGAAGCTGTGTGTGCTCCTTTCAGCTAAATTCCAGTTTTCAAGGCTTCAATTTTTCCCTAATTTTTCATCAATAGCAGTTAGTTGCTCTTTCCATTAGGCCGCAGCAGGTCTTTGAGACTATAGGCTAACACTCATTAAAGTTCTGGAACACAATGCTTAGTTGTTTGTTTTTAATTGACAATTTCAGCTGCTTTATTACCAGTTACCTAGGCCCACATTTTATTTCTAAAATGGATCTTTGAATCACCTGCTTCCCAAACACTGGGACATCCCATAGAAAGAAATGCTAATTCATAAAGAATAATCAAATATAATCTGACAAATAACTCATGCAGTCTAGCATAAAAAAATCTGCTGTGACTAATTGTGCTTACTTAAAATAATTACAGCAACTGGACAATAAGAACTTTAGGGCATTGAAGAATGAACATAGTATGATTTCCATATGTGCATTCGTACACTAGTAAGTGCATATGTATAAGCAGGTGTCTGCATGCATATATTTATAAGCTTACAATTATATCTATAAAATATTAATAAAACCTCAGCAACCATAAATCTGCAACAAGTGGGGGAAATCCAGTTTTTGACAGGATTTAGGCCATTTGGTGATTTGGATTCTGTACGCTCTCTTCTATCACATAATTTATTCACCCTTACAGGCAAACAGAACAGATAGCAGAAGCAACACTTATGTATGACAAATAGAGACTGTATATTATAAAAATGTTCAGTGACAAGCTAAAGCAAAATGGAAAATCACTATGCACACCTTACTTAAGTGATCAGTTGATTCACATAAATTTTTATCATAGAAAGAAAGATTCATGCCATATCATGCCATGTGGGTTGAGCACAGAAACCTGTTCATAGAATTTTTTCCCCATGATCAATTCTGCCCTCATACCTGGTTCCATGCTCATCTTCAAGTGTTAATATCTATCCACTTCCCAGTGTACTCCTGGACATAGTGACTCTTCTGTAGTTGTCCAAATGCTGTAATTTCTTTCACTCATTTCTTCTGCTCAAGTTCTTCACTTCCTCCAATCTTTATTTGAGTGATTTCTTTCTAGTTTAGTTTAAAAGGAACTTTTTTGTTTCTTATGTAAACTTCTTTGCTCTTTCTTCAGCCTTGCTCAACTTATATTAAATGAGGTAAGCTCCTATTAGTCATAGCTTCTGGTTGGACTTTTGTCATAGCATGTAACCACTTTCTCACACATGTCATTTCCTTGTTTGAATCCCACCCTCATCTATAAAGAGAGAGATTGTTGGATGACAAGCCTAGCTAGCTTTGACTTTTGCTACTTTCAGTTTAAGCTATTTACATGTCTTTAAGCCAGGATTCATACTAAAGAGATCTTTCTTTTGTGAAAACACTGATAGATGGTGTGGCAGTTACAGGAGTCATTTTGACTCTGAATTAATAATCTTGGAATATTATTATAATCTCTACTATGATTTCAATGCTGTCTAGATTGGGAACAACTTCTCTTAACACCCACTGGTCCCAGCATGGGACAATTAGAATTTACCAGTAGACCACCACCCCAGCTACATTGAGACTACCGTTTGTTAACTCTGCTGAGATCAAAGAAGGGATCATGTTAGTTTGCCCTCAGGCAAGCAAGCATGGCCCTTTCAGTAAACAGAGGACAGGATGCTCAGAATTACCCTGGTGTAGAGCAAAAATAAGAAGGATCTTGTGGTGCAGAGTAAAAATAAGAAGGATCTTGTGGGTACCATCTGGATTGCATAAAGTCCATGGCCTGAAATTATGATTCTCCCCATGAATATACACCCATTAAGATGTACATCCATTAAGATTTCTTTACACCAACCCCTCTCTCTCCAGTGTTTTTACATAAGAGATAAAAGACAATAAAAGACATAAGAGCAAGGGGATAGGCCCTGGCATTATCATTTATTTAGATTGAACCAGCGGTGTGGCACCACCTAACATCTATGCCTAAAAGCTGATTTGTTGATCTTTGTTCACGCAACCCACCTTGATAAAAGGATTCTGGCTTTTGGGCATAAAAAAGGGACTGACTGGGGAAGAAGCACCCATTTTGGTGGGAGTCCTTGGCCTGAGTGCATGTTTGGAGGTCTGGCCAAGAATTAGTATGGGAAATCCCATTATCTTGGATTGCAGTAGCAGAGGTTGTTTATTTATTGGTGATTAGTCAAAGACTGTTGGAACTGTGCTGGACTCATGGTTTGTCCGTCTGATGCCAGTCCGAAGGATCTTTTTATTTCAAAGATAAAAGGGAACTTGTTCCCTCATATTGTTGGAGATCCCTCCGGCTCCCTGACAAGACATTGCCACTTATTTCAATTATTACCTGAGCTTAGCACACGTTCAGGGCTCTGTCACCATTCAGTGAATGATGGGGAGTTCAAACACAGATGTCATCACTTTATTAGTTCATTTCTTCTAACACAGTCTGGAAAGGATTGACACATGTTGCATTTCAAATTTTGTAATTCAAACTGATCATACTGATATCCTCCTTGTGTCACTATTCAGGTCTGAGAGTGACTTCAGTTCTTGTATTTTTGGATGTCAATTTGCTCTGTCAGTACTTATAAGCCATGCTGGATTAGCATATTTAGTATGGCTCTAATATTTTGACCCTTAAGTAGATCAGAGGTACATGTTTACATAGTAGTATGACTAGGAAATATTTTATGATAGTATTACAAACACCATAATATACAAATGCAAATACAAGTATATATAAGTATACATGTATAACTTATTTTATGGAAACATAATAAATTGCACAGATATGATATTAAGATTGTTTCCACTTTTTTCTATTCCACAAAATTATGCAATAAATATCATTGACCATAGAATTTTCATAGCTAGAATAATTTTTACAGTTTAGCAAGTATCCTAGAGCTGCATTTTTTGAAGGGCTCCTTTTTGGTGAAATACTTCATAAGTAATTAACTCTTCTGTCCTTGTCCATATTTCATTGTACTTAGCTTGTTTTCCCTGAAGTTTAGAACATAATATAGGTGAATGGATTTCTTTTTCACTTCTGTCACTTGTATCACTTGTCTTCCTGTTGTTCATAAATTTGCTCTAGTGGACACCAGTAACATCTCCAAATGTTCTGTCACATGCTAGTGTAGCCCAAGGGCATCTGCTCACTCCAGGAACATGAAGATCTTCAAACCATTCCTTCAGGTCATGGGAATGAGGTCTATAATTGTTATTGGCTTTTGGCATATCAAATATGACACAGGTAGCTTCGCAGGCTCTGCCATGCGGGTGGTTTACTCTTAGTAGTAGGCTCTCAGTTTGTACATTTACTGATGAATGGGGAGATACTGGCTTTTTCCTTGGGTGGAGCTCTGACGAGCTGAGGAGTCTGTTTGTTGAAAATGGCTGTCCTCCTGGTGGGGGGTTCCTCTGACTTCTTGTGAGGCTCTATTGAGATAGTGAGCCAGGGCTAGAACTTTCTTTCCCCCCCTGGCACCTCATGATCAGCTGAGCACAGGAGAGCTGGTAGAAGCTCTGCCCCCATGTATCTGAGTCTCTGGACCAGGGATACCTGGGCTTCAAATAGGCTTCATTTTAGGGTGGAATTCTGACGAGCAGGGGTTTGAGATTGGCTTTTCTCTTGGGTGGATGTCAGAAGGGCTGTGGAGTCTGGATGTTGAAAATGACTGCCCAATAGTATTTCTTTTTCAGATATCTAAATTCTTGATCTTTTTTTCTGTATTTGAACTGTATTTT
>JAJIBD010012763.1:0-25613 GCA_021461705.1 Cryptotis parvus | reverse complement strand
AAAAGTATGAAATGGAGCAGGGAAGCCTCTTCAACAAGTGGTGCTGGGAAAACTGGGCAGCTATATGTAAAAAAATGAATTTGGACCTCTGTCTAACACCATGCACAAAAAATCAGATCAAAATGGATTAAAGATATCAATATCAGACCAGAATTCATAAAGTATGTCGAAGAAAACATAGGAAAAACACTCTACAACATTGAAGCTAAAGGCATCTTCAAAGATCAAAACACCCCTAACAAAGCAACTAGAAGCAACATATGGGACTACATGAAATTAAAAGGCTTCTTCACCTCAAAAGAAACAGTGACCAAGATAAAAAGACAGTCCACAGAATGGGAAAGAATATTCACCCAATACCCATCTGAGACTCACAGACATGGGGCAAGAGCTGGTACTGGCTCTCCCTGTGCCCAGCCGCTCACGAGGTGCCCAGGAGGGATGGAGGGTTCTAGCCCTGGCCCGCCACCCCAGCAGAGCCTTGCAGCAAGCCAGATGATCCCCATTCCATGAGGGCCTCCATTTTCTACATCCGGACTTCTCTCTCATCAGAACTCTACCCAGCAGACCAGCCTATTACAGCCCGACTTGCGCGGCCGCTTGCGGCCTGGCTGTTCAATAAATGCTGGACTTAGAGATGACTACAAGAGTATTCTACCTGCACTGCAGAGCCTGGCAAGCTACCCGTGTTGTATTTGTTATGCCAAATACCAGTAACAATTATAGACCTCATTCAGGAATGGATTGAGGCTCTTTATGTTCCTGGAGCAAGCAGATGCCCTTGGGCTCTACTAGCATGAGACAGGACATATGGAGATGTTACTGGGGCCCACTAGAGCAAATTGATGATGAACTGGAAGACAGTGATACAGTGATACCCATCTGATAAGGGGTTAATATTCAGGATCTAACAGGCACTGGTAGAACTTTACAAGAAGAAAACAACCAACCCCATCAAAAAATGGGGAGAAAAATGAACAGAAACTTCGACAAGGAAGAAATTCTAATGGCAAAAAGACATATGAAAAAATGCTCATCATCACTAATCATCAGAGAGATGCAAATCAAAACTACAATGAGATATCATCTCACACCACAGAGAATGGCCCATATCCAAAAGGGTAAGAACAAGAAGTGTTGGCATGGATGCGGGGAAAAGGGGGACTTTTATCTATTGTTGATGGGAATGTCGACTGGTACAGCCTTAACAATATGGTCATTCTTCCAAAGACTAGAAATTGAGGTCCCATTTGACCCAGCCATACCACTCCACTCCTGGGAATGTACCCTGGGAAGCCAAAAACACACAGCAGAAACACCACCTGCAATTTTTTTTCATGTTAGTACTATTCACAACAGCCAGAATCTGGAAACCACCGGATTCCCCAGAACTTATGACTGGATAAAGAAACTTTGGTACATCTATACAATGGATTACTTCTCAGCTGTTAGGAAAAATGAAGAATAATTCACTTTGGCATTACCTTTAGAATCAGAGATATATCAGTTTGCCCGGAGGCACAGTGGCATGCCTCTTTGAACTAGGAGAACTGATAACATTATGGTTGAGCAATGTGGCCAAGTGCTCTTGGAATATCTACAAGTATGCCCCTCACAGGGACCCATGGGAGCAGGAAGAGTATCATAATATTTATGATAAAAAATTTATGCCATATAAAATTTTGAAATCAATTCAATTCTGCCCAAGCTCCCATTGTCTCTGCTCTGGAGATTCCCTAAAGGCAGGGAGTAGCTCTTCACATAAGCTAAGTATGCTGGAGCTTAAGGCTCAGTAGGGCATGTCACCCAAACACAAACATATTTGTAATGAAATAAGTTTTTAATACTCATGACAATTAGAGTTCTTACTGAGATTTTATTGAGAACTTTACATAACCAACTGTATATATGCATACATATAACTATATGTGTGTATATACAATTATTTAAATGCATAACTTGTATAGATTGTTTATTATATATATATATGTGTGTGTGTGTGTGTGTGTATCTGGCTATATGATTGTAGTTGGTATTTTTCTCTTTCCTTTATGCCCTTTGCATATTCTTGGGCTAGAGCAAAGGCCTTTTTATAGACACAAGAAGACAGTTAAGGCTATGCATTTGTAATACAGGAGCTAATTAACTCTGTAATATTTACTTCTGGATATTCATCATATTTCCTAACTTAAAACCTCAGTTGCCTTTAGATTGATTCTAATTCCTTACTCCCCAAAAGAAGGGTCCCATCACAGTATTTAGATAGGCCCAATGCAAGCCGTGAGTAAGCTATCTTGACCTCAACATGATAAAAAGCCCCTCCTTTTTTTTGGGATGGACTAATGTCATAAGCAGGATAATAAGCTAAGAGCAGGTTATGGGGGTAAACTCTGTCCTGACCCAAATGTAACTGAGGTTTTAAGTTAGGAAATATGACGGATGTCCAGGAGTAAATATTTCAGAGTTAATTAGCTCCTGTATCAAAATGCATAGGCTTAACTGTCTTCTTGTGTCATTTTGAACCCTGTTGGGATTAAGATAAAACTTGGCCTGAGCTTTTTCAGAGCCAAGATGCACCCCCTTCCCTTCTCATCTCCCTGTTCTTCAGAAGGCTGCATGGTTGCATCCATGAACTTCCTCAGGAGCCAAAGCAATCTCATACACTGGCCAAGATCCAGAGTCTCATATATAAAAATCTTGAAAGAGACCACTGCTCGAAATAGTCCAGATGAGCGCAGATGAGTCCAGAAGGATCAGACAAGTCTCACACATGAGTTAATCCATTGCAAAGCTCAGTAACAATCTCTGGAATTCACAAAGATTTGACCTGGGGACTGTAATATGGAATATGTAGTGAGATGTCCCCAGGAAAAGTCACTATTTATAAATGGCAGTATTTCGTACTGTGTTTATGAAAAATGACTAGAAATATTATTAAGATGATTGTTTATTTAGCAAAGGAAAAGAGAAAACAACACATCAGGATTCTGCCTCTGTACTGGCAGAATCTATAGCCCAGAGTAGGAGTCTATCTATGGGGAAGGTCCCGGATAGATTGCTCCATGAAGTAGAAGCTTTCACACCTTCTCATTGTTTCAGGATCAATGTCTATTCACCTGTTGCATCTCCCAACTCTGAACCTTTGGGGAGGATTTAAAGAGCAGACTTGACTTGAATAAAAGTGCAAGAACCTCAGACTATCAAGGAGCCTCTGGTCTTGTTCCATTGTCCATTGGTTGGGGGGTATGGACATTGGCCCTGAACACACCAGGGGACCTGCTGAAAACTAATATCTGTTGGGG
Source organism: Cryptotis parvus (assembly GCA_021461705.1). Taxonomy (NCBI): domain Eukaryota; kingdom Metazoa; phylum Chordata; class Mammalia; order Eulipotyphla; family Soricidae; genus Cryptotis; species Cryptotis parvus. The sequence goes on along the minus strand of JAJIBD010012763.1, from coordinate 22,311 downwards.
GCCCCAGTGAGCCCCAAGAGTGGTGGATATAAGACCAGTGAATTCCATTTATAAATGGATGGAGAGTATCATGCTGGGTGAAATGAGTCTGAAGGAAAGGGACAGACATAGAATGATTGCACACACTTGTGGTATATAACATAAGAAATGTCTTTACTCAAGGACAGTAAAACAAGGGCCAGGAGGACTGGTTCATGGTTGGAAGCTTGTGTTAAGTGGTATGGGGAGAGGGCAGTTAGGATAGAAAGGGACCACTATGACAATGATAGCTGGAAATGATCAGTCTGCATAAGAAATGCATGCTGAAAGTAGGTAAAGGGCTATACATAATAATATTTCAGTACCTGTATAAAAAACCATAATGTCCAAAATAAAAAGGGAGAGAAAGAGAGGAGAGAGAGGGAAAGAGGAAAAGTCTGTGTGTGGGGATGGCAGGAGGTAAACTGGGAACACTAGTGGTGAGAAATGTGTACTGGTGAAAGGATGGGTGCTGGAACACTGTATGACTGAAACCCAATCATGAACAACTTTGTCACTGTGTCTCACAGTGATTAAATTAAAGGGAAAAAAGACCAGTGAATTCCATGGGCAGAGGCTCTTTGAAATGCTTCTTTTGCCACTGATGCAGGAGTAATGATGGTGGATCTCTGCTCTCATCCACAGACCAAAGGTTCTTCAGTATTTTCAAGAGAAAATCTTCAGTAATAGGGCCAGAGCAATAGTGCAGCAGGTGGAATGTTAGCCTTGCACGTGGCCGACCTGGGTTTGATCCCTGGCATCACATATGGTCCTCTGAGTACCGCCAGAGGACCTCATATCAAGAACGTGAGCACCAGAGTTGCTCATATCATGTAATTCCTGAGTGCAGAGCCAGGAATAACCCCTGAGCAGAGCTGGGTGTGACACAAAAGCAAAAAAAAAAAAAAGAAAGAAAATATTGAGTAAAGAGATGTTCATAGTTATGAAACAAACATGCTTATTAATAAGTAGAAAAGAAACTTACAGCGGGAAGAAACAGTATAAGACTAAGTTAAATATGCCTTGTTATATGGATTTTTCACTAGGAAAACTTGGTCTTTGTGTTACTTATCAAACAAAATTTCAAAGAATTCCCATTAGTTTCCCAGTGATATCTTCTTAATTTAGGCCTATTTATAATGCTAAGATAATATTAATGTCTCACATTCCCTCTTAGGAGGGTGGGGATCTGTCTGATTATTTAAGACCTTTTATGTTATTTCACCATATGCTTAGGTATTATCCCTCTATATCTCTTGTGGGCCTAAGGACTAGGGCAGAATTTATGGTTTTCAGAATTTGTTAACTTCCTCAGTCTCAAAAAGCCCAGCAATTTGCAGGAATGCTTAAAATGTAAAATGGGGACAGCTAAAATGAAGCTTCTTGCAGCAGGTGGTAAGGAGAAACTGAGGCATTTCTTTCACTATGAGTTCTTTTTTAATGGAAACTTATCATTTTAATCCAATTCTACAGATATATTTCGTTTTCACCTCCTCCATATATTTTTTATTTTCCCATTACACTTTACATAAACACTGTGATTTACAAAGTTGTTCGTGATGATTTGTTACAGACATTCAATATACCAACACTAATCCCACCACCATTGCACATTCCCATCACCATTATTTCAATTTTCCCAACTATCTTTAAATCTGCCCTCAAAGAAGTCACTCAATAATTTAACTTATATTGCTTGTTATAATTTGCTAAAATAATGATAAAAAATGTTTCCTGAGAAGGAATTAGGTGAAGATTGTGTATCTCACCATGGAGCTATTAAGTCCTTGTATAATATATTACCAAGATGTTGTTACAGGTTAAGCTTCTGTGTTGATGTCTTGTTGATTAATATTGAATGCCTTCTTCATTACATCCCATCCAATGCAGTATACTACTCCTGACTTATCAGTGTAGTAGAGTTTGAGGTGTTTGGTAATTCCCAAATTTTTAAAGAGGTGAAAGATTGCAGTTATATTTTTAAGTGGTTCACATTTTGTAGGATGCGTGTGACTACCAAGGCTTCTGGAGATATAGGGAGATGTGTGGAGGTAGTCCATTCCTCACTCATGATGCTTGGGGAGGCAAATGTGGGCTGTGGAGGTTGTCGGCTTCCAGGGCTCTGTAGGGGGAGAGTGTGGGGCTCATCCACTCCCTTCTAAGGTACGCTGGATGACTCAGCCTATTGCAGAGTCTGAAAGAATCTCTGCATCTTGATGATCTCTACTAAGACTTATTTATGAGTCTCTGGATCATGGATGGTGAAAGAGCTTGCATGGTGCCAGAGGCAGTTCATGGGCGTGACTCATGGAAAGGGTTCTTTCATTAGAAGCATTACTTTGTATAACAGCATGACTGTGGATAAAACACTGTTCCAGGCTGGAAAATTCTGTAGAAACATATTAGGCAGATGAGGCAACATGCTGTCTAAAGTGAGGGTCTGTTTCAGTAAGGACACAATACTGCCCTTCCATGATGGAAGTGGTCCAATAAAAGTGACTTGCTGGGCTGACCACCTAGAAATGAATATTGAAGACTAGATGTTGTTCTCTGATGCTGGCATATTGAGCCTTTGGTAGTGACAATAGTTATGCCATTGTTGGTGGATTCAAGTGCATACTACTGAGCATGTGTGTCACTATTTCCTGTCACCACATTACTTTACTAACGAGTCCTTTAGGCTATGACAGAGTTTACTGGGAATAGAGGCTGACTGTCCACAAAGTAGGTTATCCTATCCACTAAAGTTGTCCTTTACTGAGTTTGCTTTATGAAATGTTCAGATAAAACACAATTACCATTACATATTTTCACATCCAAAGGGGTTGACTCTCCCAAACAACTATTTCACCAGTTTCCAATCATGTTCCTTCCAAGTCCCTGACCATCTAATAAAACCATGACTACAGTCTAGAAATTGATATTAAATTTCTAGAAATTGATATTAAATTTTCCCTTCCAAATAAACTAAGTTGTCTGGTGTGCTGCTGAACTTCCACCCAGTGGGATGAGTTCCCTTCCTGAGCACCAAAGATGCCCTAGAAAGGAACTGTAGGGCAGGGACAGTTTCAGTGCAATCTTCTGGTCCTATGTGATACCAATATATTGTACAGAATTGTCTATAAACCAGGCTAAAGTCTTCTTTTTCTCTGTTGACTAATAATAAGGATTCCCCATGAGACCATGAGTGTAGACAGTCTAAGAGGAGTGGAGAGCAAAAACCTTTCTGTTTTGAGAAGCTGTTTGGGCACTGCTCTTTCTCTCTCTCTCTCTATATATATAGGATATATATATATATGATATATATATATATAATATATATATATGCATATCCTGTCAGTAAAGAAGGGAACAGCACCAGGCCCAGACAAAGTCACACCCGAACACGTGAAGAATCTGCCGTCAGTACTCATCAATACACTAGCTCTGCTCTTCACACACTACCTGTCCGAATGCAAGGTGCCCTCCCAATGGAAAACCAGCAGGACAGTTCTACTGTTCAAGAAGGGAGACATTCACGACATCGGCAACTATCACCCAATCTGCCTGTTGTCCGCCATCTACAAGCTGTTTCAACGAGTCATCCTGAACAGGATTGGCAGAACACTAGATGAAGGACAACCATGCGAGCAAGCTGGCTTCCGGAAAGGATTCAGCACAATCGACCATATCCACACAGTAACCAAGCTCATCGAGGTTTGTAGGGAGTACAAGATGCCGCTCTGTCTCACCTTTATTGATTTACAGAAAGCCTTTGATTCTGTGGAGACTGAAGCAGTCATCGAAGCCCTAGCCAAACAGGGTGTTCAAACCCAATACATCAATGTCTTTCGTGAGCTGTATTACGGATTCACCACCAAGATCCCACCAGTCTACAAAGAAGTGATCATTGATGTCAAAAGAGGGGTTCGAAGGGTGATACCATTTCACCAAAACTCTTCAGCGCCACCCTCGAGAACATCATGCGACAATTAGAATGGGAAGGAATGGGAGTGAAGATAGATGGTCAGCAACTACACTACCTCCGCTTCGCTGATGACATCGTTCTAATAACACCAAACATTAGGCAAGTGGCACAAATGCTGGCTGATTTCGATCGAGAATGTGGAAAGATAGGTCTACAGCTGAATCTAAAGAAAACTGCTTATGAAAAATGAACTAGTTCCAGAGGCCCCATTCACTCTCAATGGAACAAACATCTCTGAATGCAGCAGTTATGTGTACCTAGGTTGAGAAGTCAACATGATGAACGACCTAAAACATGAGCTGCTCTGGAGGAAGAGAGCGGCATGGAATACCTTCAAAGGAATCGAAGAAATAGCTAAAAGGATAAAGAACCTCCAGCTCCGGGCACATCTCTTTGACTCCACAGTTCTCTCTGCATTAACATAAGCCTCAGAGACATGGGCCCTACAAAAGCAGAATGAGAATGCTATTCGGGTCTCCCAGAGAGGAATCAAAAGAGCTATGCTTGGAATATCACGCTTCACTCAAGTGAGAGAAGGAATCCGGAGCTCCGACCTTCATCGCTATTCCAGAATCAGGGACGCTGTCTCGTTTGCCAAAGCATCGAAAATCAGATGGGCTAGACATGTAATGCGATTTGGAGATGACCGCTGGACTAGAGCCGTTACCGACTAGATCCCACAGGATGTCAAAAGATCACGTGGCCGCCCACTTACAAGATGGTCAGATTTCCTTGTCAAGACCCTGAATGAATGGTTTGAGGATCTTCATATTCCTGAATCAACCAGATGCCATTGGGCTACATTGGCACGTGATAGGGTCCAATGGAAATGTTACTGGCGCCCACTCGAGAAAATAGATGAATAACGGGATTCAAGTGATTAAGTGATCTGCATATATATGTATATTATATATGTATATATGCATATACATATATACGCATATACATATATGTATGTATGTATATATGTATTTATGTATATATGTATGTATGTGGAAAGATAGGTCTACAGCTGAATCTAAAGAAAACTATGTTTATGAAAAATGAACTAGTTCCAGAGGCCCCATTCCCTCTGGATATATGGCCTGATAGATCCTGGAATACTGCGAGGCACACTCAAGTATGAGGGTGGTAGGTCAGACAACACCCCTTTCATGTCACGTGGGAATTGGTAGCCCAGGGTATGCATTCAGTCTCTAAGACACAATAGTACAGTCCCAGACCACTGTCTCACATGGGTAGCAATTTTCAGTAATTATGGCAGGATTTTTCTCCAAAATCCTAAGGTCTGAGTTAGAATTCACATGGTTTGAATTCTTATCTTCTGTCAAGATTTCAAGTGCCACTGGACCCATCAGTTCATATGGTCCAAGAGACAAGGAAGCTTCTACAGTAACCTACATTTACTGTGGAGTCTTCACTTAATCTTCGCTACCCCAAGAACTGAAAGAGACATTCAGTTGTAAGAATTCAGAATGTAAGAGACATTCTGCAAATGGTTGGGAATAATGTTATGGTGGAAATGGAGCCAGAGAGCATCATGTAATCTACTTGATCCATTTAACTCCATTTTGATATGTGCAATCACATATCAAATCACTAGTGTATTACACTAGTGATTCTACTTCTAATAATAAAGAGAACTCTTACAATCCATGAGGTGAAGTGCTTATAGAATAATACACAATATCTACATTGGATATGCCTCATCTCCACTTAAAGAAGCAAGGAGCTAAGGGACTCCACATCTACTTGTACCTGTGGCCATTTTTACACAGCTAAGAAATATAGCCAAATTAGTTGACTGCTTCTAATTTTGTTGGACACAGTGGTGAAAGAACAGGATGAATTTAGGGATTCAAATTTCCAACTCAAGTGCAGTATAAATGGCCTGAAAGCTTCGATTCCCTGAAGAAGGACTTTATCTCCTGTAGCTGCAAAGTTGAAATTGCTGAAAATCAAATGTGAAACCTAAATACCTAAGGATCCACACCACTGGACCCTTAGATATTTCACTGATGTAGAAGGTCCCTGAACTTGAGGCATATTTATTTCCCACCCTCTGAAATGCAAACCATTGTAAATCTCTCCTGAATGAAGTATAGCTAGTTTAAAGACTATTTAAGGGTGGGGAAAAGTAATACATTAAGTGGGGGGTATAGAACAGGTAACTTTCTCTTTGTCTCCACACTCTTTCCCCAGTAGATGGCAGGCAAAGGAACCATTTTCACCTATCTGCATGGCTGGAGGCAAAAGACTAAAAGCCCAAAGAACAAAGAGCAGTGGACACCAGCAATGTGAGAAAGATCACTGAGTCCAGCCTCAGGCCATAAAAAACACCAGACAGCATGGAACTGTAATAGCATGAGAAGCCTGAGACTAGGACATTGCACCTGACACTAGGACTACAGCCAGCAATCTCAACATACCTACTTAACCTGCAAAATAAACCTAAGCTACCAAAACTCTAGTGGCCATATGCTAATTACTCACAGGAGCCACTGGTAGTAAAAACATGCTATGTTCATAACGGGCATAGTGACTACTAGAGACAGTATGGAAATCAAAGAACTCTGCATGAGTCTGACGTGGGTTTGATCCTGGCACCACATGTGGCCCCAGAGCACTACCAGGGGGTGATCCCTGAGCACAGAGTCAGGAGTAAGTTCTGAGCACAGTTGAGCACATCAATGACCCAATTTCCCCCTGCTCTTACCTCAATTCCCAAAGAGCACTCCTAAGTGAGAAATATGGTGTCTTCAATATGCTGAGTTGTGTCTTTTACTTAAATGTTTACATGTTCTTCATTTTAGAAGACATATTTAAATACCTAAGGGTCCACACCTCTGGACCCTTAGATATTTTGCAGATGTAGAAGGTCCCTGAACTTGAGGGCATATTTATTTCCCATCCTCTGAAATGCAAATGTTTTATAATAAGGCTATATTAGTTGCTCTTTTTTTTGCTTACTAGGTCTAGAATGACAACTATTTCAGAAGAGGTCATTCCATCCTTTCAGGAAATGTGTGGGTTAATCTTTCAGTCTGAGTAAAGAAGCAGCTTCTACTGTGCTGGAGAGACCATGAGAAGAATCATCAGCATTTAAGGGACTCCAACGCCCCAGCTTCATCAGGTTCTTCCCGCACATTCTATCCCAACTCACAAGATCCCTTTCTTTTCCAATCAATGTTCCCATTTTAATAATAGACATGCTACTAGGCTGAGAACTCAACCTATAATTCAGCCAATCACAGGATAAGGTTTCACATTTGATTTTCAGTAATTTCAACTTTGCAGCTACAGGAGATAAAGTCCTTCTTCAGGGAATCGAAGCTTTCAGGCCATTTATACTGCACTTGAGTCGGAAATTTGAATCCCTAAGTTCATCCTGTTCTTTCACCACTGTGTCCAGCAAAATTAGAAGCAGTCAACTAATTTGGCTATATTTCTTAGCTGTGTAAAAATGGCCACAAGTACAAGTAGATATGGAGTCCCTTAGCTCCTTGCTTCTTTAAGTGGAGATGAGGCATATCCAATGTAGATGTTGTGTATTATTCTACAAATACTTCACCTCATGGATTGCAAGAGTTATCTTTATTATTAGAAATAGAATCAATTTGTGATACAATATGGCACATATCAAAAAGAGTGGGAACAATCTGTGTTTGTGGGGGATGTGGTGTAAAAGGATCTCTCAGCTACTCCTGGTGGGAATGTTGTCTGGCTCAAACTCCTGTGGAAAGCAATATTGAAATTTCTCTGTGAACTTAGAATTTAACTTCCATATGACCTGCCAATTTCACATTGGGGTATCTACCCCCAGGACAGAAGAACATTCACTTAAAAAGAAGTATGCAGCGGTGCGGTTGGGTGACAGGTACGGCAATTGCTTTGCACACTGGCTGACTCAGGTTCTATCCCCGACATCCTGTATCGTTCCCCAAGCACAGCCAGAAGTAATATTTGAGTGGACTCAGGAGCAACCCCTGAGCATTGCTGGGTGTGACGCAAAAAAGCCAAAAAATGGGACACATGTACACCATTGTTCATTGCGATACTTAGTATAATAACTAAGATATGGAATCAACCTAGGTGTCCAACAACACATGTATGGATTATGAATATGTTATATATATATATATATATATACACAATGAAATACAATGCAGACATAAGAGAAATGAAAATAATGAAAATAAGTAATTTTCTGCAACTTGGCTGGAATTGGGAGACACCATGTTGAGTGAAGTAAGCCAGAAGAAGAAAGACAAACACAGGATGATCTCACTTATCTGTGATATCTAGAAAAAATAGACAAGGAAATATAATGTAGCAAAGAAGAAATGCCTAGATCAACCTTAATCCCAGAGCATAGGGAGGAGGGCAGCGAAAGGAAAGAATTCAAGGTAGGCATGATGTAAATTGGAGTCTGTAAATTCAAGGATTTTAGGGCCACTGGTGTAAATCTCTGTTGGAGTCTGAGGTCAGAGACCCAGGTGCATTGAGGACTGATGAATGTATTAATTCAGACAAAGAGAGAAAATTTACTCTTCCATGGTCTACTCAGGATAATGCTGGGTGATCTTTATTTGATTTACTTATTCAGATGATAACCACTTCCAAAGGCCTGGTGATACAGATACACCCAGATATTATATTTAAGCAGTAATCTGAACACCTGTGAAGTGTATGGATGATAGATATATGTAACCATCCATCAAATCAATAAGACTCAATCTGAAACAGATCTTGTTCCTTTGACAGTACTTTTTTCAAGGTAGGGAATTACCAATAATTTCTCTTTCAGAATTTTGTAGTTATCTATGGAAAGAGATTAATTTGCTATTTGAAGATAGTCTTTTCAACTATTTTTAATAGTTTGGAAGACTTTTAATTAAAAAAAGGCTAATCTAGTCAAAAGAGTAATTCCAAAAGCAAATGTAATGATCTTCCCTGCAACACAGTTTCTCAATTCGTCATGTTCCTTGTTAAACCATGCTTTATCAATAAATATTGTCATATAAGAAACTGCTAGTATGCCATAGATAAACAGGATAGCAGAGAAAATATGTCAAATGCTGAGCAGGAAATCGGGTGAGTGCTTTAAGAAGTGGAAGTAGTTCTGCTTGGCTGGATATGCATAACATTTAAAAGAGGGAAGATAAATGAACAAGATCATGTAGCCTCAAATCTTACCAAGGAGGTGAGATTGACAGGACAGTAAGAAACTTATTTTTATTATGTAGGAGAAAGCTAAGGAAAGAAAGATCATAAGCAGGAAATTTAGGAAGAATATGTTTACTCAAGGAAATGGGAAAATGCAAAAAATACTTTTAGAATATTGTTTAGTGTTGTGTATTTAAGTAGACCAAAAATCAAATACATAGGAATTAGTTTAAGAATGTAAAGGACCTGGCAAAGAAAATACAAGACACTACTTCAAGAAATGAAAAAGGACATGAAGAAATGGAGAAACATTCCCTGCTCATGGTTTGGGAAGACTAGCATTGTCAAAATGGTAATATTCTGTAGACCGTTATACAAATACAATGTGGTCCCTACAAGGATACCATGACATTCTTCAAAGAAATTGACCAAACACTCCTTAGATTTGTATGGAATAATAAATCCCCACAAACAGCTAAAGCAATTCTTGGGAATAAGAAGATGGGAGGCATCACCTTTACCAACTTCAAACGGTATTACAAATCAGTAATAATTTAAATGACATGATATTGGAATTAAGACAGACCTAGAGACCCATGGAATAGTACTGAATATCCTGACACACATTCTCAAAGATCACTTAATAGTCTATCAAAGGAGCAAAAAATATTAAGTGGAGCAAAGAAAGCCTTTCAACAAGTGATGCTGGGGAAAACTGAGCAACTACATATAAAAATGAACTTAGATCTCTTTCTAATATCATGTACAAAAGTCTTATGGAAACTACATGGTATTGGAATAAAAACAGATCTGTGGACCTATGGAATAGAATTGAGTATCCTGACACCCAACCTCAAACACATGATCATTTAATTTTTGATAAAGGTGCAAAGAGTCCAAAATGGAGTAAGGAAAGCTTCTTCAACAAGTGGTGTTGTGAAAACTGGGCAGCAACATGTAAAAAATGAATTTGGACCTCTGTCTAACACCATGCACAAAAATCAGATCAAAATGGATTAGAGATCTGAATATCAGACTTGAATCCATAAAGTACATTGAAGAAAATATAGGAAAACCCTCCATGACATTGAAGCTAAAGGCATCCTCAAAAGTGAAACATCACAAACAAAGCAACTAGAAGAAAAGATAAACATATGGGACTACATGAAACTAAAAAGCTTCTGCACCTCAAAAGAAACAGTGCCTAAGATACAAAAAGCAGTACACAGAATGGGAAAGAATATTCACCCAATACCCATCTGATAAGGGGTTAATATCCAGGATATAACAGGCACTGGTAAAACTTTACAAGAAGAAACAACCCCATCAAAAAATGGGGAGAAGAAATGAACAGAAACTTCAACAAGGAAGAAATTCGAATGGCAAAAAAAATATGATAAAATGCTCATCATCACTAATCATCAGAGAGATGCAAATCAAAACAACAATTAGATATCATTTTACACCACAGAGACTAGCACATATCCAAAAGAGCAACAAGTGCTGGTGTGGATGTGGGGAAAAGGTGACACTCATCCATTGTTGGTGGGAATGTCGGCTGGTACAGCCTTTTTGGGAAAACAATATGTACATTCCTCCAAAGACTAGAAATTGAACTCCCATTTGACCTAGCCATACCACTCCTGGGAATATACTCTGGGAGCCAAAAAATACGCAGCAGAAACACCATCCCTACTTTTATGTTCATAGCAGCATTATTCACAATAGCCCGAAACTGGAAACAACCAGAGTGCCCAAGTGATGACTGGATAAAGAAACTTTGGTACATCTACACAGTGGAATCGTATGCAGCTGTTAGGAAAAATGAAGTTATGAAATTTGCCTATAAATGGATGGACATGGGAGAAGATCATGTTGAGTGAAATTAGTCAGAAGGAGAGAGACAGATATAGAATAACTGCATTTATTTGCATGACATAAATATATATATATATATGTATATATTATTATACCAATATCCAACCTGCACCTGCTGGAGCAATCAGGTACCCTTGGACTCTACTAGCATGAGACAGGACATATGGAGATGTTACTGGTGCCCGTTCGAGTCAATCGATGATGAACAGGAAGACAGTGACACAGTGATACCAATATCCAAGGTCAAGTGAAACATATATCAGGAGGTTTTGTCAAAGGTGGAAATTATCACAAACGTGTGGGGGTCAGAGGCTACGTAAGACAGAAAATGGAACAGTGTGCTAACAATTGTCGAAATTACTAATACCAACCTAGAACTGAGCATTAACTACAGGCAAAATGATACACATGACAACCCTTTAATGTATGTTCTGTAATCCACAATCTGGAAGGGAAGGTAAAGAGAAAGAGATAGAGAGAAAGGGAAAGAAATAAAGAACCTGCCATGGAGGTGGGCTGGTGGGGAGGGAACCGGGGATATTGGTGGTGGGAGATGGGCACTGGTGGAGGGATGGGTGCTGGAACACTGTATGACCAAAAACCCAAATATGAACATCTTTGTAATTGTATATCTCATGGTGGTATAATAAAATACTTATAAAAATTAAAAAAAAATAAACCATATGATCATATCAACAGACACAGCAAAAGCATTTGACAAGATCCAACACCCGTTCATGATAAAAAAAAAAACCTTCCAAATACGGGAATTGAATTCCCATTTTTTGGGAACCTCAATACAGTTAAAGTCATCTACCAAAATCCCACAGTGAGTATCATTCTCTATGGGGAAAAACTAAAAGCCTTTCGCCCCTAGATCGGGGACAAGACAGGTTGCCCACTCTCACCACTTCTATTCAATATAGAAGTACTTGTCATAGCAATCAAAGAAGAAAAAGGACACTAAGGGCATCCAGATAGATAAGGAAGAAGTCAAGCTATCACTATTTGCAGACAACATGATATTATACCTACAGAACCCTAAATTCTCTACCAAAAAGCTCCTAGAATCAATAGATAGCGAGAGTAGAGTGGCAGGGTATAAAATCAATACCCAAAAGTCAGTGGCTTTCCTATATACAAATAACAAAAGAGAAGAAACGGATATTAAGAAAATGATCCCATTCACAATTGTGCCACAGAAAATAAAACACCCAGGAATCAGCTTAACTAACAGTGTAAAGGACCTGTACAAAGAAAACTACAAAACACTGCTTCAAGAAATAAAAGGGGACACAAAGAAACGGAAACACATTCCCTGCTCTTGGATTGGGAGATTCAACATTGTCAAAATGATAATATTCCCTAAAGCTTTACACTGATTCAATGCGGTCCCTATAAGGATACCCATGATATTCTTCAAAAACTCCTGAAATTTGTATGGAATAATAAACCCTCACAAATAGCTAAAGCAATCCTTGGGAAAAAGAAGATGAGAGAGATCAACTTCCCCAATTTCAAACTGTACCACAAAGTGGTAGTAATTAAAACAGCATGGCATTGGTATAAAAACAGACATGTGGACCTATGGAATAGATTTGAGTATTCTGACACCCAACCTCAGATACACAACAATTTAATGATTGATAAATGAGCAAAAAGTATGAAATGGAGCAAGGAAAGCCTCTTCAACAAGTGGTGCTGGAAAAAAATGTGCTGTGTAAAAAATGAATTTGGACTTCTGTCTAACACCATGCACAAAAGTCCAATAAAAATGGATTAAAGATCTCAATATAGACCTGAATCCATAAAGTATGTCAAAGAAAATATAGGAAAAACCCTCTATGGCATTGAAGCTAAAGGCATCTTTAAAGATGAAAAACCACTAACAAAGCAATTAAAAGCAAAGATAAACAGATGGGACTATATGAAACTAAAAAAACTTCTTTACCTCAAAAGAAACAGTGGCCAACATACAAAGACAGTTCACAGAATGGACTGTCACCCAATACCCATCTGATAAGGGATTAATATCCAGGATTTATCAAGCACTGGTAGAACTTTACAAGAAAAACAACCAACCCCATCAAAAAATGGGAGAAGAGATGAACAGAAACCCGACAAAGAAGAAGTTCAAATGGCCAAAATGCATATGAAAAAATGCTCATCATCATTAATCATCAAAGAGATGCAAATCAAAATAGCAATGAGAAATCATCTCACACCACAGGGACTGGCACATATCCAAAAGAGCAAGGACAACTAGTGCTGGCATGGATACAGGGAGAAAGGGACTCTCATCCATTGTTGGTGGGAATGTCGACTGGTACAGATGTTTTGGAAAACAATATGGACATTCCTCCAAAGACTAGACATATAGCTCCCGTTTAACCCAGCCATACCACTCCTGAGAATATAATCTGGGAATATACCCTGGGAAGCCAAAAACACACAGCAGAAACACCATATGCACTTTTATTTTCATAGCAGCACTATTCACAATAGCCAGAATCTGGAAATAACCAGAGTGCCTGAGGAACTGATGACTGAGTAAAGAAACTGTGGTACATCTACACAATGGAATACTATGCAGCTGTTAGGAAAAATGAAGATATGAAATTTTCCTATAAATGAATAGACATAGAGAGGATCATGTTGAGTGAAATTAGCCAGTAGGGAAAAAGACAGACATAGAATGACTGCACTTATTTGCATGACAAAAAATATATATACACACATATATATGTATATATATATATATAATATGATACCAATATTCAAGGTCAGGCAAAACATGGATGAGGAGGTCTTGTCAATAAGTGGAATCTACCACAAACATGTAAGAGTCAGCAGTTAGCTAAGACAGAGAAGGAAACAGTGTGCTAATAATCATCAAAAATGATAACACTAGCCTAGAACTGAACATTGAATATGGTCAAAGGGATACACATGATGGGGGCCGTAGCGATAGCCCAGTGGGTAGGGCATTTGCCTTGCACACAGCCGGCCTATGCCGGCCCGGTTCGATCCCCAGCATCACATATGGTCCCCCGAACACCACCAGGAGTGATTCCTGAGTGCAGAGCCAGGAGAACCCCCTGAACATTGCCGGGTGTGACCCACAAAGCAAAAAAAAAAAAAAAAAAGGATACACATGAAAACCTCTAAATGTATGTGTTGCAATCCACAATGGGTAAGAGAAGGAAGAGAGGGAGATAGAGAGAGAGAGAGAGAGAGAGAGAGAGAAAAGATATAAAAAAAAACCTGCCATAAAGGCAGGCTATGAGAGGGGGAGGGAATTGGGGACATTAGTGGTGGGAAATGGGCATTGGTGGAGGGATGAGTGCTGGAACCCTGGATGACCGTAACCCAAACATGAACATTGTTGTAATTGTATATATCACGTTGGTATAATAAAATCACTGTATCACTGTATCACTGTCTTCCCATTCATCTTCGATTTGCTCAAGCAGGCACCAGTAACATCTCCATATGACCTGTCTCATGCAAGTAGAGCCCAAGGAAACCTGATTGCTCCAGGAACATAAAGAGCCTCAAACCATTCCATCAGGTCATGGCAATGAAGTCTATAATTGTTACTGGTATCTGGCATATCAAATACGACACGGGTAGCTTGCCAGGCTCTGCTGTGCGGGTAGCATACTCTTGTAGTCATCTCAAAATCCAGCATTTATTGATGAACCACCTGGCTGCAAGTGGCTGCACGAGCAGGGCTGTGATAGGCTGGTCTGCTGGGTGGAGTTCTGACGAGGAGGAAGTCCAGATGGAGAAAATGGAGGTCCTCATGGAGTGTGTGTGGGGGGGGTCTTCTGGCTTGTTTTGAGGCTCTGCTGGGGTGGCTGGCCAGGGCTAGAACCTGCCATCCCTCCCGGGCACCACATGAGCGGCTGCGCACAGTGAGAGCCAGTAGCAGCTCTGCCCCATGTCTGCCTCTGGATCAGCATACCTGGGCCAGATTAAAAAGACTGCAGCAGGGTGGATCTCGATGAGCCAGGCTGTGATAGGCTGGTCTGCTGGGTGGAGTTCTGAAGAGGAGGAAGTCCGACGTGGAAAATGGAGGCCGTCATGGAGTGGGGGGGTCTTCTGGCTTGTTGTGAGGCTCTTTTTGGGGTGGCGGGCCAGGGGTAGAACCTGCCATCCCTCCCGGGCACCTTATGAGCGACTGGGCACAGTGAGAGCCAGTAGCAGCTCTGCCCCATGTCTGTCTCTTTAAATATTTTGTTATGTCCCATAATAAAATATTAAAAACAATAAAAAGCAAAAAAAATCTCAGCATCAGACTTGAATCTGTAAGGTACATCGAAGGAAACATGGGCAAAACCCCTCCATGACATTTGAAGCTAAATGCATATTCAAAGACAAAACACCACTGACAATGCAAGTTGAAGCAAAGAAAAACATATCGGATTATATGAAACTGAAAAGCTTCTGCACCTCAAAAGAAACGGTGAGCAAGATACAAAGACAGCCCACAGACTGGGAAAGTCTCATCACCCAATACCCATCTGATAATGGGTTAATATCAGCGATATAAAAGACACTGGTAGAACTTTTCAAGGAAAAAAAACCCAACCTCATTGAGAAATGGGAAGAAGAAATGAACAGAAATTTCCACAAAAAAAGAAATTTGAATGGTCAAAGGCATATGAAAAAGGGCTCTTCATAATCATTAATCATCTGGAAGATACAAATCAAAACAACAATAAGATATAATCTCACACCACAGAGACTGGCACACATCTAAAAGACCAAGAAAAATTAATTCTGGCATGATGCAGGGAGAAAGGGATGCTCATCCATTGTTGGTGGGAATGTCAGCTGGTCCAGTCTTTTTGGAAAACAGTATAGACAGTTCTCCAACAACTAGATAGTGAGCTCCCATTTGACCCAGCTTACCACTCCTGAGAATATACCCTGGAGACCCAAAAACACACAACAGAAACACCATCTACACTTCTATATTCATCGCAATATTATTCACAATAGCCAGAATCTGCAAACAATTTGAGTGCCTGAGAACATAAGACTAGATAAAGAAACTATGGTACATCTACACATTGTAAATCTATGCAGTTTTTAGGGTCCCTTTAAAAATTAAAGAGATGGTTTTTAACTCTTAAAGGGATAGCCAATATCCAAATCATGGGGATATATAAGAGTTGGTAAAAACAGTTCAGGAGTCATTTAAGACTGGGTTCTCAGCCTGGCTGGAAGGACTGAGTTGGAGGAGCAGAGAACCTGTCAGGATAAAGAGTTAGAGGAGAGAGAAGGATTGGCTGAGCTTGCCTAATGGCAGTGCTTGGAAATATTTTGAAGAGAGTCTTAAAGGGAGTTCAGAGCCTCTGGACTGGTTCTGTACCGAATACTGTCAGCCACACAGCAGAAAACTGACATCTGGTGCCTAAATAGGGACGGAACTTGGTAGGAGACTAAAAATAGGGGCCCAGGAGAGCATGGGTGGGGAGGGGCGCTTCTGGACTGAGAGAGCAGTGGCCTCTGGTGCCTGGCCAGCACTAAGACTATGGGTCCCCTGGAGCCTGAGCCAGATGACCAGTACAGGAAGGAGAAGCTGCTCCTGATGTCTAGGCTTGAGGGCCAGCACCAGAGCCACAAGGCCTGGTGTTTGAGCCAGAGGGTAGGCATCAAAGCTACAGGGCTACAGAGCTTCAGGGCTTCTGAGTATTAGGACCACCGGCAGTAAGGCATTAGGGAGGAACTCAAAGACCTAATTAGATAGGGATTCAGTGACACAAGATATGGTAGCTAAAGATGCAGGTAACTAGGGAAATAGAGACATAGCCGAGGAGTCCAGAGAAAATAAGACCTGAAGAGAAAGCCCTGAGCTGAAAGGACCTAAAGAAAAGGGTCTTGACAGGAGAGATCCTCGGAGAGGACCTGAAGCATGAAGCCTTGAACAGAGACATCGGGAAGTGAAAGGTTGGAGAGAGGAGCCCGCACACAGCCCCCTCCACACCCCAAAGAGAGAGCAGTCTGCAGGAGAATCTGCCAGAAGAGAGACAGGATCCAGGAGAGGTTCCTGCAGAGAGAGAGAGCAAGCAGGGAGATGAAACAAAGTAATATTAGAGAGTAACCTTCAGGAACCTCTAGCCTTACTCTTTATTCTGTCAAAGGGTCAGGCAAAATGGCGTCGTCCCCTGGCACAGGCTGGGAGTCCTATTGGGCATGCTTCAGGTCTTCTCCGAGTACTGCTGGGAACCAGCCAGGCCCCGGATTCTGCTACCATGGTAACCCTCTGACCCTCAACTACGGTTAAGGCTATGGAATCCTCAGGAGGTCCCTTGAGTCTGGGAATTTGGGAACCCCTTAGGGGGAAGGAGCCATAATCCCTCTCCAATACAGTTATTTTTTAAGCCTTAACATAGCTGTCAGGAAAAATGAAGTATTGAAATTTGCCTACAAATGGATGGACACGGAGATTATCATGCTTAGTGAAATCAGTCAGAAGGAAAAGGACAGATATAGAACGACTGCATTCACCCGTGGGATATAAATATATACCAATGTTCTACTAACTGTTGGAAATAGTAATGCCAGACTAGAACTGAGCATTGAATGTAGGCAAAGGGATATGGATGATAATGCATGTATGGCAAGCCACAATGTATAAGAGATAGGAGAGAGGGAGTGGGGAAGAAGAGGAAGAGGAAGAAGAGGAAAAGGAAGAGGAAGAGGAAGAAGAGGAAGAGGAAGAAGGAGAGTAAGAAGACGAAGGAGGAAGAGGAGGAGGAGGAGAAGGAGAAGAAGGAGGAGGAGGAGAAGGAGAAGGAGAAGGAGGAGGAGGAGGAGGAGAGGAGAAGGAGAAGGAGGAGGAGGAGGAGGAGAAGGAGAAGGAGAAGGAGGAGGAGGAGGAGGAGGAGGAGAAGGAGAAGGAGGAGGAGAAGGAGGAGGAGAAGGAGGAGAAGGAGAAGGAGGAGGAGAAGAGAAGGAGAAGGAGAAGGAGGAGGAGGAGGAGGAGGAGAAGAAGAAGGAGGAGGAGGAGAGGAAGAGGAGGAAGAGGAAGAAGAACAAGAAGGAGGAAGAAGAAGAAAGAAGAAGAAGAAGAAGAAGAAGAAGAAGAAGAAGAAGAAGAAGAAGAAGAGAAGGAGAAGAAGAAGAAGAAGAAGAAGAAGAAGAAGGAGAAGGAGAAGGAGGAGAAGAAGAAGAAGAAGAAGGAGAAGGAGAAGGAAGAAGAAGAAGAAGAAGAAGAAGAAGAAGAAGAAGAAGAAGAAGAAGAAGAAGAAGAAGAAGAAGAAGAAGAATTAGGTCTGCTATAGAGGCAGACTGAGGGAGGAGGGAGGAAACCTGGGGACATTGGTGGTAGGAAATGTGCACTGGTGGAGGGATGAGTGATGGAACAGTGTATGACTGAAACCCAATCATGAACAGCTTTATAAATGTTTATCTCACGGTATTATAATAAATGAACAAACAAACAAATAAACAAATAAATAAATTTTATAGAGAGAGAAGAAAAAGAAACAAAGAATAGTCACAGGTATTAATTTCATGTGTAATGTCAATAATTTTTTTTAAAAATGCGTGAACCAGGTTTTTAACCAATATATATCTTTGGCATCAGCAATCATGTATAGTATAAGACTTAGTTAATTTTTTGGTGAATTTTATTGGCCAGAAATCACTTCTGACTCTGGAAATCACAGACAGTAGAACTGTTAGGTTTAAATGGCAGAGCTCCTAAAATTATACTTAATTGGACACTGGGGTTTTGAACTCATGACCACATATGTCTGTAAGATACATGCTCTATGCTACTTTGCTATTCCCTAGATTATGACTACAGTTTTTTTTTAAAAATAAGAATTTACATTGGGCCAGAGAAATAGTACAAGCATTAAGGCACTTACCTTGCACACACCCTACCTTATGTTTGACACAGACCCAGGAGCCTTGCCAGGAGTGGAGTGATCCCAGAGCACAAAGCCATAAGTGAGCCCCTGATGAGCACAGTCTGGTGTAGCCCAACAACTAAACATTATAATAATGTGAAAAAATAATATTACATTAAGTTAAAGACATCATATCTGCCATTAACAAATCACATTCTAATATGGGAGGCAAGGGACTGTGGGTAAACATTTCACAATTGAGAGCATACTGGCTTCGGAAGACAGTGTCAACAGGGTATTCAATTAGAACATATAAAATTTACAAAAGACTAGTGTGTGGCATCATAGAGAGGTAAAATGAGAACAAAACTTCATGAAAGATGATCTGATCTCAGACCAGTGCAGGGATTGGCACTGGATGCTCTGGTCTTGTTCATGATTTTCACCTCAATTTCCTCTTCTGTAAATTGCAGTTGAAATACATAGGCTGGAGACTTAGATTACTCCAATCTTGTACTTACACAACTTATTTCTTAGGTCCCAGTAGAAGACTTTACATTTATCTCAGTAAAATTTCATCTTGGTAGCAATTTTCAAACATGTGAAGGGTTAGTATATTTGTGGAGGGATTAGATATGGTCTGTGTGACCAGGGGCCAGAAGAAAGACAGATATGGGTAATAGGAAGAGAGATAAAGGGCCAGTACAAAAAGTAATTTTCTAACCTTCAAAACACAAATAGGCTGCATCGTCTGTGTCAGGAGGGGGAGAATTTCTTGTCACTAAGGATGTTCAGAGAAGGACCTAGGCGAGATAGTTCTAGTTTCAGAAGGTATCTTTTCCAAATACAAAGTAGAAATAAAAAAGGGTTTGGATAAAAATCTCATCAACATGCAACTCTAAGAGCATGGGGGGGAGGGGTGTGTGTGTGCAGCCTTTTGGTTGAAGTCTAATGAGAAGGTTTCCGTTCAGGTTTTTATTCCAGTGAACTGACTTTAGTTTAATACCTTTTTCTTTACACTTCTTCTGAGATAATTCTATTTTAAGTGATCCTTAAAATATAAAGTACTGAGTGTAAATACAAGATTTCCTTTCTTTCTGAAAGAAGTGATTCAGAGACAAGCAATTTAACTCTAAAGTGCCAAAGCTGAGCTTAAAAATACAGAAATAACTTCAAAAGAAATTTCTATTGTCATCTAGAAATTTAATAGATCCCATCTTTAGCTCTCTAGATTTATGTCTTTCTATCTAACTTTATATAACCAAGCTTTAGGGGAAATTAAATAAATCTTTTAGTACATTTAATTGCTAAGAATCCAGTAAGAAGAACTAATTGTAGGCCAATTAATCTATAAAATAAATTCAAACCTGTATTTCTCTGCATGTTTATTTTCAGCCTCCTAAAAAGCTGCTCCCAAGGAAAAAAAGAGTCTTGAAATAATTTGTTGAAAGTGCTTTATTGCGTTCAATCTGAATCCTGATAAAGGTGGGGGCATCTGTTGCTTTTCATAATTATATATTTGTCTGAATGTTCTACGCAAGCACTTGGGATAGTAACTTCAATAAAACTTATTAGAAGAAAGTTCAGATGTATTGTGTACCTAAAAAATCACAGATTCAGCCATTTGATCTAAAATACTTCTTCCAGGTGGGGCCGACAGGTATCTGCATGTGCTGTTGAGTGTTAAATCCTGTAGCCAGTGGTTCTTGTCACTCTCCTGTGTCCTACTGTGAAGGAGCATGCGTGAATGTCACAGATAATGTCCACCTTAGAGATGACGACCACATCTAATTCAGCCATTAAGTCTGGCCTCAATAAGGTACACTGATAGGTTTTCTTAGCCAAAGACTATTTAAGGGTAGGGTAAAATTCATTTATATAGGGAAGTTTTATGTTTTCCTTTCCCTTTCTTGGTTCTGCATTTACTCAGCTCTCCTGTCTCAGTGATTCACTGCTTGGATGTATGTTGTAAACTGAAAGTTTCCAGAACAGCATATCAGGGATACTATCATCATGTTTTTAAATGTCAGCATCAGAATCACATGAAGTGCTCATTAAATACAGATTGCTGAGCTCCAGGCTTATCGTCATCCCTAGAGTTATGGTTCAATGACTCATATTTTCAGGTGTTGTCCCAAGAATCTGCATTTATAATAAGTCCTCAAATGATACAGAATCCCTGGTCCAGAGACCACACTTAGAGGAGCAATACCTGGACATCAGGAATTAACTGGTCTTGCCTGGGCCTGAAATCTTAGTGTCTTCAGAGCTCCCTGGGTGATTCTCAAGAGCAACTTGGGTTGAGAATTACTATTTAAACTGAAGAATTCTTTCTTAGAAACATGTCCTTTAAGAATTTTACATAAATGTTAAATGTGATGTGGAAAATCTTATGCTGAATACAAGATAGTATAACACCAACTGCTGAAAGTTGAGAGTGGCCTAATTTTAAATGTACTTATTGACTTAACTATTGTGCCAATAATAGCTCTAGCTGTTAGCACATATAATACTCCTAAGACTATGAATATATTCTTAAAATAATTCTTACAACACACCTAAAAAAATAAAACAAACACAACAGGTTTACTAAATAGCATTCCCAAATACTTTTCAATTCAAACCTTGCTAACATCTTTAAAAGAAGCTGACAAATACAGAGGCGCTAAACAAACCATGTATTGTTAACTATAATATGGGAGCAGTACAACCATTTTAGAGGAAATATACTCATTTCACATTAATGCCAGCACCAAAGACCCAATAAAACCTTGATTTCAAATTAAATCTTATGTTGTTGTCATGTATTATGCTGGGATCAAAAAATTTGGAATAAGCAAGAGTGATTTGAAAAGGTTTTAATTTTTTATATTTGATGTCTGATGAAGTAGTGTGTTTGGTAGATATTTTTAAGGGCTCAAAGGCTTGTTTTTCTCTCTTTCTTCTCTCTCTATCACTTGATCACTTGACATCCTGTTATTCATTGATTTGCTCGAGTGGGCACCAGTAACATTTCCATTTGACCCTATCACGTGCCAGTGTAGCCCAATGGCATCTGGTTGCTTCCAGGAATACGAAGAGCCTCTCTCTCTCACACACACACACACACACACACACACACACACATCTCTGTATCACTTGTATCACTTGTCTTCCTGTTGTTCATCAATTTGCTCAAGTGGATGCCAGTAACATCTCCATTTGTCCCTGTCACATGCTAGTATAGCCTAAGAACCTCTGCCCTCGCTCTAGGAACATGAAAAGCCTTAAGCCATTTCTTCAGGTCATGGGAATGAGTTCTATTATAGTTACTGTTTAAGGCATATCAAATACAACACGGGTATATATATATATATATATATATATATATATATATATATATATATATACACACACACACACAATATATATATA